>JZKD02S1641615.1:25078-71742 GCA_000966675.3 Picea glauca
GGTCTTGGCAACAGTCTGGATCAAGAATTCTCGGAGCTCCGTAGCTAGTGTTGGACTCTCTCTAAGATAAAATCACTTCCCAACAAACTCTCTCACCTGGAGAGAGTTTCTCATAGGCCTGACAACCTGCCTCTTCAACCATGGGCCTAACAACCCGCTTCTTCAACCAACTTTAACTCAGTTCTAGTAAGGTGAGGACAATAGCAAGGCTCAAAATAGCTCAGGGGATGGAAACAACCACAATCTGGAAAGTACATATACGATGTGCTTCACAGGAAAATATAGGTTAGCTTCACGGGTTACTAGTTTCCAAAGTGCATGAAATATATTGGGGTCGACGATGGAGGCCAAACGAGCTAGGCGAAGGATGGGAGAATGGGGAGAGAACCCCC
Organism: Picea glauca; assembly: GCA_000966675.3. Lineage (NCBI taxonomy): Eukaryota > Viridiplantae > Streptophyta > Pinopsida > Pinales > Pinaceae > Picea > Picea glauca. The sequence goes on from JZKD02S1641615.1 coordinate 25,471, forward strand.
CAACGAGCTAAATTTACATATTTAACTGCATGTGCCCAGGTCGACACATGTCTTCCTAGAGTTGCATGCACTCCATTTAGCATTCATTCCCTTTCCCAAGAACTTAAAATAACTGGGTTTATTTTTCCCCACTTTAATATTTTCATTTTTCAGGAATATATTATAATATTCCCTTAGGTTAAGACCTTTAGCTTATCCCCTCTTTCCTAGCCTCTCAGTCCCATCCCTTTCCTACCTGGTGAAGATTCGTCCCCCATCACCCTTTCTTCGTGGTCAGTCTACACGCAACGATGTACAATTTTTATTAATGATCTGCATAATTACATATACAAAAATTAGGCTTATTGGCCTTAGCATCCAGGATCTTTAGACTATAACACATAAACCTACCATCTTATCAACACTGGGATCACCAGCCTACAAACATCATTACATTTCATAAGGGCTCAGCATGGGGTATTACAATCCCCTCCCCTTATTTTTGCACTATCCTCAGTGCAACTCATTTACATAATATCAGCAAGATTTTCAAAATCTTCAAAAATATGTGGGTACTCTACCCGCACAACTTCGTCATGCTCCCATGTTGTGCCCTCAGGGATATACCAGGCCCACTAGACCTTTACAATCCCTATGTCTCAATTCTGGAGCTTCTTTCTCTTCCTGTCCAATATGCACACCAGATGCACTTGCAAGGTGCCTTCTTGCTCCACCTAAATCACATTCCAATCAATCACATGATTAGGATCAAGTACATACTTCTTGAGCAATGAAACATGAAATACATTATGAACAATCATGGATGTAGGAAATGAAATCATATATGCAATTGGTCCAATCCTTTCTAGGATGTCAAATGGTCCATAATATCTGGCTGCCAACTTGGAATAGTTTCCTAGCTTCAGGGAACTTATGTTGGCTTTTACTTTCAAGTAAACATGATCACCCACTTTAAAATCCTTTTGGTTTATGTTCTTATCAGTGTAATTTTTCTTCCTGTCTTGGGAAACCTCCAAATTCTACTTAATCTTTAGCATTTTCTCTCCCATTTCTTAAGCAACTCTGGCCCAACCACTTCCCTATCAGCTGGGTTATCCCAGCTTACTGAGGTGTTGCACTTTCTTCCATAAAGTGCTTCAAATGGGCTCATATTCAGTGATGCTTGATACCCATTGTTGTAAGCAAATTCTACCAAGTGTAGATAATCCTCCCATTTAGATGGTTTTTCCATCACATATATCCTTAGTGTGTCCTCTATCACCTGTTTCACCCTTTCCATTTTCCCATCATACTCTAGATGATAGGTTGTGTTGAAATTTAGATTCATTCTGAATCCTTTGAATAACCCTTTAAAAAACTTTGAGGTGAATTTTGGGCCTCTGTCAGACACAATTGTCTTGGGAATGCCATCCAATCGTGCTACTTCCTTCATATAGATATCTGCAACATTAGTTGCCTTGTGAGTAGTTTTCAATGGAATAAAATGGGCATCTTTCATAAGCTTATCCACCACCACCATGATGGAATCATGCTACTTGTTGGTTATGGGCAATCCTATGATGAAATCCATTTTCACCACTTCCCACTTCCACTCAAGAATGGGCAATGGCTGTAGCAACCCAGCTAGGTGGCTATGATCAGCCTTGACCCTTTGACATTCTAAGCATTTAGCTATGTACTCTACAATTTCATTCTTCATGCCTGGCCAAAAGTAATGTCTCTTGATTGTTTCCATTGTTTTATCAATTCCTGGGAATTAGGTACATAAATTCTATTTTTGTACAAGAGTGTTCCATTAGCTTCCAATTTATAATATTCCACGTTTTGTAGCATCTTACCTTGTTGTAGCTTTTTCACCAATTCCATGTACTGCAAATCTGCATTTGCAACTTTCGAAATTCTACCTTTAATATTAGCCTAATACATGCTAATGGTCATAGCATGCAGTTCATGCACTCTTCTGCTGAGTGCATCAACCACTTTGTTCTCCTTTCCTTTGATGTGCTTGATATCAAATTCATACTCATGGATGAATTCCAACCACCTACTCTGCCTAGCATTCAAAGTTGGTTGATCAAACAGATACTTCAGACTATGATGGTCTATCTCGAGTTCAAAAATCTTTCCCATGAGGTAATGTCTCCATTTCTTTAGAGTGTGTACAATGGCTTCCAACTCCAAATCATGAGTGGCATAGATCCTTTCATGCTCTTTCAATTTTCCGGACTCATACATATTACAAACCCATTCTGGTTGAGGAATCCTTATAGTCCTTCCTTACATGCATCTGTTCAAACCACGAAATCCTCATTCAGATCTGTAATCTTTAGAATTGGAGCATTGGTTAACAACTGCTTCAATTGTTGGAAGCTTCTCTCACATTCTTTTGTCCATTGAAGTTTCTTCCCCTTCCTTTGTAAGTTTTAAACCTGTGAAGTAAAGCAATTCATATAGATTCTTAAGCAATACAGAAATTAATCAATGGCTCATACACAGATTACACAGAGATTTTTACCGGAAACCCTCAACCGGGAAAACCTTTCTTATTTTTATTATATCTCGAATTTCACCATTCACCATACAATATATACAATGTTTTTAGGTATTCCGTATATACCAAAACCCTAATCCCTTAATCTGGGATTAATTTACAAATCAGCTAAAAATAGCAAAATCCGCTAAAAATAGCAAAAAACCGCCCAAAAAAAAATTTCGGGGCGTTGCCCCGAACGCTGTGCGTACCCGGGGCGCTGCCCGGTGCCGAACGCTATGCGTAACCAGGGGGGGGCATACCTTCCCCCCCCTAGGACCCCCCTAGGAAGCGCCCGACGCAATGGCAGAGCTCTAGGTGTATGGATCATCAGACGCATTTGTCGTATCTAACGCACCCACCCACACACACATGCAAAGAATATAACACATACCCAACATCCTTTTCAAGGAAGTGATGGGGTGAGCTATTCTTGAGAACCCTGTAATGAACCTTCTATAATAGCTATCTAGACCCATGAAGGATCTAACTTATGTCACATTCTTAGGTGTTGACCATCCTCTAATGGCCCCTATCTTCTCAGGGTCCACTGCTACCCCTTCCTCTAAAATGATATGTCCCAAATAATGGATCTACTTTTGATAAAATGAGCACTTTCTCAATTTGACATACAGTTGGTGCTCTCTTAGCACATGCAACACCATCCTCAGATTATGTTCATGCTCTTCCTCTGACTTGGAATACACCAGGATGTCATCCAAAAATACTATGACAAACTTGTCTAGATATTTTTTGAACACACCATTCATTAGGCACATGAAAACAACAGGTGCATTTGATAACTCAAATGGAACCACTGTGAATTCATAATGACCATACCTTGTTTTGAAGGCAGTCTTGCTGATGTCTTCATCCTATATCCTTACATGATGGTACTTGACCTGAGATCTATTTTTAAAAATATCTTGGCATCCTTCAAATGATCAAAGAGATCATCAACCCTTGACAAATGATACTTATTCTTTATAGTAACTTTATTCAACTGTCTGAAATCAATGCACAATCTCAATGCCCCATATTTCTTCTTCACGAACAAGACTGGGGCACCCCAAGGTGACACACTTGGGCATATATACTCTTTCTTCAAAAGTTCTTCAAGCTGCATTTGCAACTCCTTCAGCTCCGGTGTACTCATTCTGTAAGGATATTTTGACACTGGATTTGCTCCAGGCATCAAGTTTATAGAGAAATCAATATCTCTCTTTGGGGGTAGTCCTGGTACCTCCTTGAATACATCTTCAAAATATTTCAAGAATGCATGGTCCTCTAGATTTGGCACCTTGTCCTTAGATGTTTCCTCCATATGGGCTGCAAATAATTGGCAGCCCTTCCTGTAGCATGTTTTTAGTTGCATTGCAGATATTTCTCTTATAGTCACTACCCTTGGGATTCCCTGTACTTTCCTTGGGTTTCCTTCCTCATCCAGGCAAGTGAATGCCTTGTTATGGCAGTCTAAAATGGCATGGTGTTGGTCCAACTAGTCCATACCAATTAGATAGTCATAGGAACCTAAAGGTAAGATTTTCAAATCTTCCCTTGTGCTCAGTCCATTCATTTCCATGAGACATGAATTAACCATTTCAATAACTTTTCTTTTGGCTCCTGTAGCCAGTTGCACTAACCAAGATTTTCCATGCTTGTTTCTTGGAAAATGCAAACTTTCCACCATCTTAGGATATGTATAACTATGACTAGCCCTTGAATCAATTAAAATATAAATGGTGTGGTTGTTGATCATACCTTCCACTTCAATCATATGTGACTGATATTATGTCTGCTTGTTGTCCAAGGCTGCATAGATCCTGGGTACATTTATTCCCATGTCCTCGACTATTTCAGCTTGTTGAATGTTGTGGATAGCTCTCACCTTGTCATTTTTGTGAGGACAATATATATACTTGTGGTCTCCCTGACAGCCCAAATATTGAATGGGTGTCTACCTTGGCATTTTCCCTCCTACCTAAGCCCTTCTATGCTCTCTAGAAGATGGTTATCCTTGAGGATTGTTTCTGAGAAAGGGAGGCTTGTTCCCCTTCTGCATCTTCTCTTTCTTGATCTTCTTCTTGTCCTCCCAAGACTTCTGGAAAATGGGCTTTTCTTTTTGTTGATCATGTAATAATTTTTCTCTCCTTATAGTTTCTTCCATACTTTTAGGATCATCATACTGGATATTGTCATTGATGGAAGATGACAATCCACTCAGATACCTTTCAATTTTGATAGTCTCATCTTTGATGAAAGTAACATACTTCAAGAGATCTAGAAACCTTCTTTCATAATCATCTATTGTCATGTTGCATGGCTTGAGTTCAAAGAACTCTTTCATATTTCTTTCATAGTATCTCTTAGTTAAGTATTTATTTTCAAAGAGTTTCTTGAATTCCTTCCAAGTAACGTTTTTCTCCTTAATATGTTGCACCTACACAAGTTGGTCCCACCACATGGATGCATTTCCTTTTAGTTGATACATTGCAAATCTTCCTTCTGCATGAGAGGAGTAATTCTTCGGTTGGAAATATTTCCTCATGCCAAGAAGCCATGTCTCAACATCTTCTTCCTTCTTGTGCTCTCCATCAAACATAGGAGGTTTAATATTGTTCATTTCACCCTTTGGTTCATCCACTTTATCTCTCCTATGCTTTCTGGTAGGAGATGGACTTGAACTAATGTGTTCCATCCTCTTGGAATGTCCTTGGGAGTGATGGTGGTGTCTACTAACACTACTTGATTTTCTCTTCTCATCAGGGAACCTGTGACTTCCTAATTTATTAGAGTCACTTCCCTTATCTAATTTCCTTTCTATTTTTTCTAGGCTACGTATCAACTTTATGTTTAATTCTCCCTATTGTTCCCTGGCTTTCATGATATTTTTGTTATCTTCTCGATGAGTCTGGACATCTTTCTGCAATATTTCAATGATTTTCATCCTGTTTCCTTCCTTTTCTAACTCTTCTCCATGCCCATTGGAGTTCAATCCTTCTTTATCCAACTGATCATTTATTCCTCTAATTTCATCCTCTGGACTGTAAGATTCTTGTGCATCCCCCATTCCTCTACACTCTATGTTTATCCTTATTTTATTTAGCTATTGTTTAACTCTGCAAAAATAATGTGCAGTCAATCGAAATTGTCAAACCATCAGTCCTTAACAATTTCCACAATATTCCTAAATCAATTTGATTCAAAAAAATCTTTTATATTTCATTTTGTGGTTCTCGATCAATCAAGAATCCATGCATATCTTTTCTTTCTGATCTTTTCACTGTTCTACAATAATTTCTCGAGCACTACCCCTTTCTCTTAGCCCCCAACACTAGGTCGATGGTGCTTATTCGGGACTTCGGGCCTCTGACTTCGGAAGTTCCTAACTCCTTTCTCTCTGGGGTGTTGATATTTCGGAGTAAACCTCCACTTGTCGTGTGTCCTTCAACAGATCGACATTTTTCAATCATTCATCACTTTGGGATTTGGGGGTTTGTGGCCCACCCATTTTGTTTTCCTCTGGAGTTAGTAACCTATCGCCACACATCCGCTCACTCAGGGTTTCGATTTTAGAGCACTATCATGTCACATCACTTAATGCCCTTTCAATTTTGTGGGGGAACGCATCGATGATTTGGATTAACCCGCCTTTCACCCCGAAATGATTCTGACGCTGACACGTAACCCCTCGGTGAAACCATGGTTTGGATTGCGGGACCGCCATGAGAAATTAACTCTCGTGCAACTTCACCCCCCGCAATGCCTCCTAGTCGTTGATCTTGGTGTATGGTGATCAATGCCAATGTGGGCCCACTAACCATGCTCAAACGGAGTGCCACATGGCAGAATACTAGCGGCTAACACGTGGCCCAATTAGATGGGTGACAGATGTCACATTCCAAATGGAATTTCAATATTTGAGGGGTATGGAACCCACTGACACATGGCACACATACCATGTGTCCAAATCATTCCCGATGACATCATCATGCCACATCACTCTGGAATTTCGAGTTTCGAAAGTTTTTATGCCTGCTTCCTTCCAGTGTCCCGAATTTTGAATTTCTAGACTTCTTTACCCTCCGGGGCACGTGGCAGGTATAGGAGAGGTCCACGTCACCTCCAGGTGACGTCATCATGACTCACCACTTAGGCTCTTCGGGGCTTTGGAGCTTCGGGAGTTATTGCCTCAGCACACACTAATTCTACAGAACGCTGAAATGTCGAACAATCCAATCTATTGACACATGTACCTTTTGAAGGACGGTCCATATTACTTCGGACTTCAGAGATTCGGGAGTTCTCTGTCCTTCATACATCGTCGTAACTTCCACCCTTGGCTTGATCCAATGGTTCTGGTCCAACTTCGGCCCAATATAATGGTCGATCTCTTCTCCCCAGATCTACATTGTATATCCACTTCGGGGACTTAGGGGCTTCAACCTCTTCCCTTTATAACACATACTTCGTCGAAGTCTCAAATTCTTAAGGACTTGCAGATTAACCCTCCTCTACTTTTCTCTAGATATGACGGTTAGGAATTATCCTCCTTATCCTGAACAGATTCCAATGACCTACATTACTCTGTTTCCCATTACCATGTCTGTCATGGTTTTATAATACCACTACACCTCCTGAGCTTCGTAACAAAGTCAAGGTAACCTCTTGACACCCGAAATGCACTGAGGCTCTAAATGTTTTCTTCTTGACACAATTTCCTTCTGAAACCTTGGTTCCAATGACCACTTATCCAGCCCATCCAAGATTAGCGCTTGAACCTTGGCTCTGATACCAATTTGTAACTTCCCTGACCCCTCAACCTATCACCCCGGGGAATGCCACTACGAAATTTTACTGTAATTTTGTCCTTCTGTTCGGGTACCATTTTGTGGCAACCCCAGAACATAAATATATATATATATCTATATATATATATATAACATGCATTTCTAATGAATTTGAAAACAATAACACATAAGTACTTCTACCATATAGACTCATGTGGAATTGACAGTAATTCATACATGCAACGGAAACACATGATAGCATTCCAAGAATCATAGACATGCACAACATACATAATTAAGCATACATATGATACTTATATTTTACTGGAGAAAAACCACCAACTGTGTACAGACCTTCCACGAACCTCCCAACCTTAGACCACGTTGCTCATCATGCTCAGCAGTGGGTCACCCCGGAACTGGGACTAATCTCCACCCAGGCCAAGGGAATCCTAGACTAGGCTAAGGTTATAGGAGATTGCACAGTGCAACTGGAAGGATTCTCTCCAAGAGACTTCTTATTCCCACTACTCCCGGAGTCTCATTCCCCACATGCATGTTCCACCCCAGGAATATGCACCTTCACTGTTCCACAATCCATCGACTGTTCCACTTCCCCTTTCAGGGTCTTGGAAACATGCCGGATCGGGAATTCTCAGAGCTCCATAGCTAGTGTTGGACTCTCTCTAGGAGAAAATCACTTCCCAACAAACTCCCTCACTTGGAGAGAGTTTCTCACAGGCCTGACAACCTACCTCTTCAACCATGGGCCTGACAACCTGCTTCTTCAACCAACTTCAACTTAGTTCCAGCAAGGTGAGGACAACAACAAGGCTCAAAATATCTTAGGGATGGCAACAACCACAATTCTATAAGGCACAACGCATCTATGGAAACTACATATATGATATGCTTCACAGAAAAACACAAGTCAGCTTCACAGGTTACTGGTTTCCAAAGTGCGTGAAAGATGTCGGGGTTGACAATGGAGGCCAAATGAGTTAGGCAAAGGATGGGAGAGTGGGGAGTGAACCCCCCCAATGAGATGAATTTCCATCTTTAACTGCATGTTCCCAGGTCGACACATGTCTTCCTAGAATTGCATGCACTCCATTTAGCATTGATTCCCTTTCCCAGGATCTTAGGATAACTGGGTTTATTTTTCCCCACTTTAATATTTTCATTTTTTAGGAATATATTATAATATTCCCTTGGGTTAATCCCTCTAGCTTAGCCCCTCTAGCCTCTCATTCCCATTCCTTTCCTACCTGGTGAAGCTTTGTCCCCCATCACTCTTTCTTCGTGGTCGATCTACACGCAGCGATGTATAATTTTTTTTAATGATCTGCATAATTACATATACAAAAATCAAGCTTGTTGGCCTTAGCATCCAAGATCTTCATCCTATAACACATAATCCTACCAGCTTATCAACACTCGGCTCACTAGCCTACAAACATCAGTACATTTCACAAGGGCTCAGCCTGGGGTATTACATTACCCCCCTGTGCACCCATCGCAATGTAGACACTAGTTCTAGTCGTGCAAATAATATAACACATACCCAACATTCTCCCACTTGTTGTTTTCTTTGCATACAGGGGGTTACATGGTTACATAGTCAACAATCCAAGGCAACAATGACCATAGATCCTCTACACCAAGATAAATTCTCAGTGCTAGCAGATTTTGTTAATGAATCTGCAACATTCTTCAAAGTGTCCATCTTCATCAGCAACACCTTCTTTTCTTCAACCATATCTCTCACAAAGTGATATTGAACATCAATATGCTTTGTCTTTGAATGATAATATGGGTTCTTCACCAGAAAAATTGCACTCTAACTGCCACAATACCATGTTAAGAAATAGAGTAATCACAACACAAGACAAGAATTGGAAAAAAAGGATTTAGGCCATATTCAACACATGTATTCATCCAATGATATCAATATATAGTACATGTATATGACCACCTCTAGATCTAGATCTCACTAACAATTCATCAGTCAATATTGACAACACCTCACTAGTAGATAAGGATGAAAAATCATAAGAAGGTGATATCGGACTTTACAATTGTCTATGGACTCATAGTCTAACAAGTATCTCTCTAACAAATGTAGTTTAAGTTTTTCTTCCATGATTGAGTTTTGAATGTTTCAATCTCTCAAGGTGTTTTATGTTTTTGGTTGACAAACAATGTGTACTTTTCTAAGCAACCTATGTCCCTACCAATTTGATATACATTTTTATAATTCCCCAGGTTTCATTGGTTGTTTTCTTTCCTTATGTGCTTGTGTGCCACCTACTTTACATGTGTGCCACATTTCATCATTTCCTTGTTCTTGTTTCTCTTCCTTTTTCCTTTCTTTCCCCGTCACCCTTTTCTTTTATTTTCCTATTTTATTTATTTTTATTCTATTTACATAAGTGTTATTATGCCCATGGTATTTTCCACTTGGCATGATTCTTAATGTTGATGGGATACTAGGTCCCTTATTTCCACCTACCCCCAACCACAGATCCCTTACACTACATAAGAGACCCTCCACCAATGAGATTTGGGTTGCCAATATATATTGATGGGTTCAATCTCAACCAGTTGCAACAAGATGATACCTTCCTTCTCAAAAAAAATTCAATTTGTGCGGAACAATCTTAGACCATTGATTTTGATTGGCGAATAAAATCCTATCCATTCATGTCAAGGTAGGTACATCTCCCTCAAGCCTCTTCTCAACCACCATAAATGAATGAGAGCCATTGATATAGATTTGTAAAGGTAATCCTAATAATTTGTGGTAAAGTTGTACCTCTCCACCCAAAACACTTTTAAATCTTGAGATCAACCATAGTCCATTGATCTTAATCCATTGGATGGTCTGAATTTCCCTTGCTCATGACACTTAGTTGTATAAATATTGGTCTATTGTACCCCACCATCCATCAATATTACAATGGATGGTTAGGATTGTTATAGGTTTGATACACCCCTTACCACTATCAAGATATTTTATGACCCACACAAGAAATAACATGATGAATGGTAGCCTCACAACCATCCACTAATAAAAAGTACCATGTTGTTTTGCCCAAAATCTAACGTTAGCCATTGATCTAGATTTTGATCAAGGGCTTAGATAACTATGGCTTTGAAAGACCCTCCTCCATGGGAGAATATGTTTATGAATTTCATCAATTAAAACATGCCACATTTATTCCACCACCAGGACCTCCCTTCCATAAAATTCAACTTCAATATTCAATGTTTTACATGAGGTTTGATCCCCTTCATGTACATGTTCGAACTAACTTGGATACTTCCCTTAGTTCCATGTTTACATATAGGTATATCCACCTAAGCTTGTCACACCTTTTGAGTTTGAATATTGACCTTAGATCTAGTGGTGATCTACATTCTAGATCTAAAGTTGTCAGATATTGACCTTTGTTAATTCCACCCATTACTTCCTTACATGTTTAAATCCCACCATAGGTTTGAAATAAGAACTATTGTTCATATTCCTACAGCTCCAAAGGGCCTTCCCCTCTTGATGTGCAAGTTAAAAACCCACATGAATGAGATGATTCCATGAACCCCCTTCCTACATAACCTTCCATTGGTTATAATATACATTGTTCCACCCTAGGTCAACTCCCAACCGTTGATTTGGAAGATGATTGAGGGTCCATATCCTTGCATGTTTAGATGTACCTTTTCATAGGAAGCATCTCAATGACCCACACTAATTGGGGCATGCCATGTGGACCCAAGCCTAAATCCCAATACCTCTTTTCCTTTAGTTTTTCCACATAATTCAAATGGTTCTACCAAGGCTCCCCAACTGCAACCACAATGTCAATTCCATTACATTATTTGTTTCCAGGTGGAAAATCGACCCTTATTATCAATGATTTCGAGCCTCTGCATTGACAAAGTTGGCATTTTTATCAAATTTCCTCCATTGTCCATTTCTATCCCAATTCCCACAAAATTAAACCATGAATTCTCATCAACCATTTATTTTACGACCTTGCATATCATACCCATATGTTGTTTTGTTAATACATCCTAAATATTAAATCCATGAGTCCACTCACTAAAGACTTCCAACATTTTCTCCAAATTTTTCTCATTGGTTTTCTACCAAACACTTCGTATGTAAACTATAATTTCCTCTAACAACTGGATTTCTTTCCCATAATAGCCCCAATGTTGAAACTGGAGCTCTAGTACGACTTTGTAACATGCACAACCTCCTCTATACTCCTCTTGAGGGGATGGGGTATCCATTAAGCACTCAAACTTCCCTACTGATGCATTTTAAGGTGGAAGCAATGCATGCACAGGAAAACAATTTAATTAAGAACCATAAGAATGTATGTACATCTTTCTAAAGCAAACCCATTGCACATATGCTAAATTACAAGAAATCCCAGAGTGCATTTCAACATGAATTATAACACCATTCTACTTTTCCCAAATTATTCATGGCGAACATTCATTCATAGCATAAGTAAACATTAAGAGAATTTGTAACCATTGCAAGTAAATGTAATAACTTGTGCATATTCACAAACAAAAAGGAAGTACTTATGTTTTTGAGAATTCTCCACTAGTTGGCTACAAACAAAGACCATTCCACCTAATCATAGGCACTATATCACAAAGGTCACCCCCAAAACAAAGCTATGAATCCACAAGGGTGAATTTTTTATGACATCTCTCTAATATATCATACTCGACCCAATTCCCATATTTCACAGATAAGGAACTAACATTATAAACCTTTCCAACCACAATAGTTCCACTTAACCAACGTCTCTTCCACCTCAGTGTGCACAACACCAAGATTGGGATACCCTTCTCTTATAAATAGTCCCTCAGGTTATCCCCCTTTCCTCTAGTGCTCTAGTGTAGACTGGCCAAGGAATGTCCATCATTGGGAACCAAGGGCTTCCAACTACCACTAGGGTTTCCTTTCATCTCAACAATTACCCATAAACCTACTACTAATACCTACGACTACTACCTAGTCGTCGTGTCTACATACTTTCATGACAACAAATTTGTAAGTATTGGTTCAACAACAAAGCATGTCAACCTACAAGGCAGAATAAAATGAACCTGGGAGAATTAAAATTAACACAAAAAGCCTCAAATCATGAATGAGAGCAACCAACTCTCGAACAATAAATACTACTACCTCTACTAGTGTAAAATCTCGGTTTATATATTGCATGACAAAATGAAACCATGTATCACATAGTAAGTCCCCTCAATCCTCTCAAGAGACATCTAACCACAAGGTAGGTGAGAAATCAATTAACATGGATAAAAGCTTATGTTAAAGTCCTCTTAACTCCTTAGATCCCCTTTCTTCCCCTTTCGTGGACTTAGAGCCCCCTTTTCTCTTGGTTTTCCTCATTTGTAGCATGTTAATGGTATTTATTTTATATTTATAATGCACATTCTTATAATTCAATTCTCATAGGTCAAGGCTCACAACTAATCAACTTTACATATACACATAGAATATAAATCCAAAACTAAAGTATTACATCTTTAAATTATCCAATATGTATTTATCTCATATTGCATTATAATTAATTTATATATCTAAAACCTTCTTTTTTACACAGTGGGAGAACTTATTATAACTTAGTATGTCAACCAACAGTGGGGACAATCATCATTGGTTTCTATCTGTGGATGTGGGATGACTCATCATTGTTATTCAAAGAAAATCACACCATCTGGAATAACCTGTAGGTGATCTGTAAGGAGGCAGACTTTCACTCCTGCTAGATGTTGTTGAGTCTTGGACCATTAACTTGTTTCCTTCCATCCAAGAAAGACAAACTCTTAGCCAAGCATAAGCAGTTTTAGGTCATACTCTGAGACTATAACTAAAACCTTCTTACTTACCAGTAACCCATAATTAAAAAGCCAAATGTTTTTTTAACCATTCACATAAAAGCCTAAGCCATAAATTATTTTAGTTGTAAAGGTCTCCATCATGATAGGGCTTGGATTCCATTTTGGTTCGGGTAAAAGCCTAAGCCATAAATGGTTTTAGTTGTAAAGGTCTCCATCATGATAGCGCTTGGATTCCATTTTGGTTCGGGTAAAAGCCTAAGCCATAAATGGTTTTACTTGTAAAGGTCTCCATCATGATAGGGCTTGGATTCCATTTTGGGATGCATCTAGTTTTGTTTTTATTTATACCAAGATCCTTTCATTCGCAATGGAAGGCTCAACCATAAATTATGAGATGCATCTATTTTTACTTTATTTATATCAAGATGCTTCAAACAAATACAAAATCCAAATATTTTATTTATATTATAAAAAGATGGAACTCGTTTATATATATATATATATATATAATGACAACGCGCCATCTTTATATATATTCAATATTATCCTATAAATGTATAATGAGTTCGTTCGGAGTACGAGAAGTGAGAGTAAGTCGGTGTAGGTGGCTTAAACATGAAGCAATGTCTGGAAATGTAAAGTCCTCACGCAACTTATAATATGTGTTTCAACGACATTAAATTGAAGATATGTAATCCTGATTTCTTTATGCAAGTTGAGCAACGTGGATTTATTGCATAATATTTAAAAAATTAAATTATAAAAAAAAAAAAATTAAAGCTAAATTAAATTAAATTAAAACTAAATTGTAAATTTCAACCTTTTAAAAATGTAAATAAAGGGATAATAAACAATTTATCTTGTTATTTCTCCACCAAAAAAGCACGGTTGTTATGTAAAAAAGAAATGAAAATTTTGGCATCATTTGGAATAATCCCAAAATCAGCAAAAGTACACTGTGAACATAAAGAAATCAAGAAATTGGACAATCTAGTAGCACTAAGCAATGAGCCAGTCATATGGATGTGAATCACTAAGTGAATGGCCCCATGTCCCAATGTAGAGATGCATCTGTAAATATTGAGAGCACTATTATTTTTAAACATTCTTACCTACATCGATGAAATTGGTATTGTTAAGCACTTGTGTACTATCTATCTATCTATCTATATATATATATATATATATGAATTTTATAGAAAATGGTTTATATATACAAAAGTATTTTAACCTACCTTACTATGTGAGAAAGTGTTACACATCATTGCATTCTTTTTTGTTTGCTAGTTTGTGCATGACTTTTGGGACTAGCTTGTGATCTGAGAAACTGTGACCCAGGGGTCTCTAAGCCGTCAAAATCATCGAAGCATTGTATCGGGCCTAGGCCACACCAACCCTTAGCATGGTTGGATTTAGGTGTCTCCTCCCGGCTAGCCGAGTTTTGAACCTAGGTTGCCTTACATAACGAGGCCTATATAAACCAATAGCACTAGTGAGATTTGACTACACAACATTGCATTAATGTCTATGGGGTGCACTGCAATTTCGTTTTTAAATGACCCTTTTTTAAATATGTTAACCTAATCTCATGCATGTGGTATTGGTATGCATGATCCCTAAGTGAGGGACTTATAGCTCACATCTCATTCCACCAACATGGATACTTTGTGGAATTAACTTTCTAATTTCTATTTCTCTAACTTATGTAGAGATCTTTGTTCTTTGAAAGGCTACAAGGCTTCTATTCTCGATTCAATTTAGAGTGCAACTACTCTTCAGGATTAGAGGTATGGTTTTCTCTCTAGTGTAACCTACACACATTAACTCGCTAACAACACAATAGTAATCAAGTTGATAAAAACTAAGACTCTGCAAATACTCTATCATTGAGAAATTTGTCTTCGATGCAACTCCTTTGCACGTAGATATCCAATTGAATTGAATCTGTCAAGATGGTCAAGGTGGAGACTATGCTTCTTTTATCATTGTATGGGCATGAAGGCTCCACTCAGGATTAGGTTCAACTCTTGGTTATTGATTTGGTACCATAGGCCAATAATAACTATTAACGAGTTCAAGTAACTCTACTTCTATTTCTAGTAATAGATAAACCTTTGATGTGTTAAGATAACAATGTGTAATATCTAGACTTGTTTCTAGACAAAATGAACAATGAACCAATAAAAGGAAATGTTCATTGACATGTTTATATTATTTCAAGTAGCAATTGTGTCATGAATCAAGCTTTCTTCAATAAATAGAATTTAGCACACAATGCCAACTCAAGGGAATGTCATATCGCATACCAAATTGTCATGTATTTACACTCAGATCTATTCAACTTGAATAGCAATTCAACCACACATATATGAGTTGGAAGCTAAACAAATTACAAATAAGAAATGACTATGGATTAGTACATGTGAGAAAATGATATATTATGTAAACCATGCTTGAAATAAAACTCATCTCAATGAATTGGATGCATGTGCTTTCAATGGTCTACTTCAAATAGAAACTAGCTTGTGCCTCTTTAATTATGCTTTCAATTGTAATTCAATGATGATAGTGGTTGAGCTATGGTTCTCCCCATGGTTTGATTCCCATAATGACCCCATGATAAAATCCAACAAAAAACTAAATATAAATATACAATGTGACTCCAACACTTAATAAAAAGGTGAAATCATCAATATGAATGCCAACCCCAGAAGCACCATAAGTTTCCCACTCCCATTAACATCTGTATGAGATGAAATTGAAATGATCATTTGAGAATTGGTTTCATCAAAAGGTTGTAAATGAGACAAATACATCAATGCCAAAACAATAAGGGAACAATGATTAAACCATAATTCAATCTCTGAGTCTATGGCAAGAGTTTGACAATCTAATATAGGAGACAAAACAACAATTACAACCACTCATACACAGGTAGAGGAAGTGTAACACACCCAACCCCCTAAGTAAATTTTTAAGGAATGTGGCATCAAAATTTCTCTTTCCTTAAAAATTTGGAATCCTCTGTCTGAGGTCTTCATTCTCTTCTACTCACCCATAGCGTTCTAACGACTGCTACCAGGCTCAAATATGAGCTTTGGGTTACAATTCATGGCCTCCCAAAGCTCTTTGATTGTCATTAGTCAAGGGCCACGTGGCACCCACGTGATTCCACCTCATGCGTACTGTCTCCAAATTCCTACATCCACGGTGGAAGCCCATCCACCATCTAATCCAACGACGAAACTCAATTCTCATTGAACACATAAGCTAGAGGGGAGTTTGACATTCGACACTTCGGCACTGAACGCCTCTTTTTAATTCTTCTCACAAATCCTCTGGAGTCCCAAAATCACGAACTCCCAAAGGAGCCCGAAATCTAGCCACGTGGCTCCGACCTTTGGGCCTTTGGGTTTATCTAGGACACTGCACCCTAATCCTCTGGAGTCCTGAAGTCCCAGACTCTCGAAGGGTCCCCACTTACACGTGGTGACATATTATATGCAAAGATAGGGACAGGGACAGGTGGGTTAAGCCCTTTGGCGATTTATCCCCAACGTTCCAGCCTCCCAATCTTTCCTAAGTAACGAAATCTCGGAGTCTCGGGTACTCCACCAACCTTTGGTCATGCATTCATGTGCCAAGGGGATGAGACGTGAAAAAGGCCAGGGGTGAGACATATCCTTGTCAGGGGGTGACACATGTCACATTCTAATGGGAACATAGGGTCAATGAAACGTATGAGTCAAGGTGACACGTGGCACATCAATCGTGGGTCAACTCCATTCTGGGTGACATATGGGTGCCATGTCACTCTGGACTGAGCCCTCCAATGTCCTTTACATCCCATGGTGAAGATGTATCCACATAGATCCATGAATCTATGGCTCACGTTACTTTGTAAATTTGATGATCGGGGGTTTAGTTGTGCACCTTCCTCTTTACTCCTAGAGTGGTCAGCGCCAAGATGACCAAGGTTTGGATCCAATGGTCAGAGGGGATCCCGAATTATCATCAGATCAACAGCTCTCATTGATTCGTGACTTCGACATTCGGGAGTTCTACCCACTCAATTCTCCTTTTCTCCCAGAGTAGGACTTTGATGAAGTGCTACATGCAAATCCTTCCACTGGTGGATCAGACGATTGGGAGGGGTTCTCCATGGAGTCACCATATCAACGAATCACAACACTTCACAACTCTAGCATTCATAGGTTTTGGTGTTATAACGCCTTTCTTTTCCCGAAGTGATCAACGTCAGGCTGACTACGACGTAGATCCAATGGTTTGGATAGTTCCCAGGTGTCCTCAAATCTACGGCCTGCATCACTTCATGACTCCGACATTCAGGAGTTTTGGTGGTTGCAAAGTTATAACATCCCGGAGTTCCAAACTCTCAGGGCTCCAAAGCCAATAAGAGATTAGCTCATTTAGGACTAGCGCAGGGTTCTCAGACCTTGGTCATATGGGTCCTCCGAAAGTTCTTATGGGATACACACTTAAATCTTAGTCGTGAATTTGTTAAGGCCATGATCATGAGCATGTGGTATCTTAGATGACTGGTTTGAAGGAAGAACATTCCATTCATAGAGCTCAAGCTCTAATTCGAGGAAAAGGTATTTTCGAAGGATCAACAGGGTTGTAGCAGTCCTGTAGAGTCTGCCCCGACTCTAGAACTATGAGGTTGTTCCTTAGGAAAACACCTTGAATATTTTCTAACCAACCCAGAGGCCAAACTTTCCATCTTACAACCATTCTAATGCAACAATTTATAGAAGAACAATACGCCTTATTACCATTATTTTCATGAGAGGCACAATGTATCACAATCATAGACATTCAAATCATACAATCCAATTTAAGTGCACAAGGTATATGAAGTACTTATCTATTACAAATTGCATCCAACCAACCGAATATGAGTGTTCACCTTTCCACCCAACCATAGGCTTAGAGGAATTTATTCTTAGCACTCTGGCCACCCCCATGCCAAGCCATGATATCACTAGGGAACTTTTGCAGTTTCTCATAGACTCTCCCTCTCTGTCACATCAACTCTTGCAATTCCTCAAAGATTATCTATCTCCATCACAACCTCTGCGATGTTTATCAAATGCTCCCTCAAAATCAAGCTTGCAAACTTCTACTCAGGTCAAGTCTTATGCAAATTCTCAAAGATCCTTTATCTTGTTCTATCCAGTAACCAGAACAGCTTATCAAGCTTCCAGTTCTTCTTCTTAGCTGGAGAGCATCGCGCGCTCTTCCTCTTTTCTTCTTCATATCTGAGTCACACATTCCCCTTGGTGTGTAACCTTCTTGTATGTCTTCATGTGTATTCTTGAACGTCTTCCTCCTCCTCAAGGAGGTTCTAGACCTGTCTTGTTCCTTCTGTCAAAAGGAATCTCAGGTCAGTCTGGGCCTGCAGGAAAAACTGCCTTCTGTGGTACTTCGAACTGACAGTTTTATGTCTCCCCAGCCAGACCCTCCATGCTTTCATTCATGGGGGTAGTTGATTGTTCAACCACTAGTCCTTATTTCATTAACTAATTTCTCCTTGGGATCAGGATGAGGCTTATTATTTCTAACAAATAGAATTTGGGTCATTTTGACATAATGAACCCTCTCTATTGTTCCCTTTTCTCTTTCCTCTAGTGATAGCATGGCCAATACTTCAAGGCGTCACCCCCATAGTCAGGTGTTGGCAATCTAAATAAAACATAGCATGATAATCCTATTTAATGATTAATTACAAGCTGGGGGAAATAGGGGTATTACAATCCCCTCCCCCTTAAAAAGGAACATTGTCCTTGGTGTTATTTCTCAGTAACACATGTCATGCCTTTGTCATTCAGCTGCTTCAGAAATCTTGATCCTCTTTCTTGGTCAGGTCATTTTCAAAATCTTGGCCTTCGTCACTTGCCTTCAATAATCTTGGAGAAAAAACATATTAATCACAATTTCACGTGAAAACATATTATTGTTGTGCAAAATTCAAGAGGAAAAATTTCAAAATCTAGCACACTACTTATCTGTGCAGTTCATGGATTTGCATCTACATGGTTGTCTTGTTATCTTGGCTCATTCTTTTTCTTGGATATACCCATTGTGTGCATGATACTAATCAATAGTGTATGAGAATTGTCAAAGTCTCCTCTTCCTTGCAGTCACTCACCCTCCAAGCCCAGGCTCAGGCATTCCCTTCTCTGCTATATAGTCCCTCGGGTGATCCATCCTTTCCTTTCCAAGGATTTCTCTTACACGAAGCTTTCCAGAGACTTCATTGATCCTTACAGTCAAGGCGTCCCCCAAACTTGCTCTACCAAGGTGTCCCTCCAACTTGTGTTGCCACAACACAAAATATTCTAGGGTGAGCATGGCTTACCACAGGGTTCTCATGTCTCAATCAATATCCTTTTCATGCTTTTCGTCTTGACAACCTTCATATATCCTCCCCATAAAGATCTTTTTTGCGTCTCACCTGTATCACAAGTATACAAAATTTATCAGATATTATCATCAATTTCAAATTCATAATTTTCTTGCAAATCTGTCACCCACAAATTTCAATTTCCACATTTATTTTCATATATGTTTCGCACAGGAACCAGATTCACAAGTATGGGACTTCCTTCCCACAGTAGTTTATCTCAATAGGAAATTGGTCTTCCTTATGGGCTTACAACATTGCCATATCCAAGACCCTTTTCTTCCAACAATTTCAATATTCCTAAGCCAAACAAATTGTTAGTTTTCATGCAAATTATATTTTCAAAACTATTCATACTAATAGTACAAGTCATTTTCATCTATTCAAGGGTACAAAGAAAAAGGAAATATCATTATTTACGTATGCATCTTTTCAACATACCAAATTTTCCAAATGTAACTCAAATATTGGTTGACTTTAATCAGTGTGGCAATATTCATGGCGACATCCGTACTCAATGTACCCTTACATTGGGTTCCAGTTTGCCATACTTATGACAAGCACCTTGTCAGGGTGTGTTGGAGCTCAGCCAACCTTTTCACCATAAGGTTAATTATTCTCATTCATTATTGCAGTTGGACTGTGCTTCCTGCTATAGGATGATCACGATCCCAAATTAGTACATATGAAACTAAAAGTTTCCCTTGAATGCACCCAAGCATTCTCCCTTCAGTAGTAAACAAGGTGCCAACACTCATGGCCACCCAAATTTTCCTTTCTTTACCAACTACACAATTCAAGTGGAATAGTGAAAGGTCCTCCTTCCTCAATGGAAATCCATTTCCTGCCCTCTCATGCAAACATGCATTTCCTCAGTGCATTCCATGCAATGTTCTAACTATGAGCACCTTTATTCCCAATCTCCCTAAATTGGTTATTGTACCCATGGTACTCTTTACTCCTGCATTTTCTTGCAAGGATTATAACTCATTTTTGGTTGGCATAAACTTCCTCTCTCTCTATTATTCAGGTTCTTTTCCTGAATCATACCCTACTTTGGTATCAATGGAACACAACAACCACTCAAAATTTATTTTCATATTTTTAGAAGGGTTTCCTACCAAATTCCTTCATACCTTATTCCACATAGGTATGAATATTTTTATACCTTCTCTGGATGCTAGAACTCTCCTTGATATTACCCCATCAGTGGTGCTTTATGAGGACTTTTAAAGTCCCTTCAACATTTTTTTAACGAAAACCTTCTCATAGTCTTCCTCTACATGAGGTTGTCCATCATTGGCAAGTCTCTTTCTCAATAGCTCCAATTTATTTCTACAGATGAAATACACCACACATATATTAGTCGTCATGTAGATAAAATGCTTGTATCATATCCTTCAAATCAATAAAACAGTTTTCAGATAAGTCCTAGCATATATTTATGCACTTCATCGAATTATATTTAATGTTTCCCTGAGTGAAACACAGATAATTCACAATTGTTTCTATAGTCATGTAATCATCATCACTATGATGTCAAAAAATTTACTTTTATTAGTAAATCAATCTCTTGTACTAAAGAAATACAATAACCAACAAGGAATGGGTCACTTCCTTTACTTATCACGGCTTAACCAGGCCCATTCATTTAAATATGATTATTTATTCATTCTCTTTTTTTCCAAATGTACTTGCTCCCACAGATGCTCTTTTGAGACCTACAACTTTGTAAGCAATTCAAAGTTTTTAAGGTGAGAAAAGTATTCCCCCTTTTCCCTTTTTTTCTTTTGCAATTTACTCCTTGTTGGGATCTTCCTACTCTTTTCCTTGAGAAGCCTTGGTTAGGATTCACCCTAACCTTTTGGATACATCAACATGCTTTAATAACAAATTTTTTGTTCATAATGAATCGTGAACTTGTGCATTTTGCACATTACCATTTAGTTATCAAAATGGTCAACATTCATTTGTTAGTCTTCCATTCATTCACGATGTTATAAAATGTAATCCATAATTCTTATATATATATATATATATATATATATATATGCTTGTAACCCACTTCTCAATTCTCAGCAGTCATTACAATTGTGACTTTGTTCTCCTGACAAAGTCTTCAGACAGTTCCTCCACGGGGAAATCCTTTAGCATGCAACTTCCTTATTGAATATCCATCACTATCTTTGATGGCCTCAACCTTGAGTTAGATTCAACTATTTACCAAATATTCCATAAGGAATATAAACATGCATCTTTGTTATGCATCCATATCATTTATCCACACATATTCCTTGTTTTTTTAACTTACATCCATGATGCACTTAACCAAATGCATAATCACAAGCCTATGTGCATCTATCATAGGTATATTTTTCATCTCACATACATTTTTTCATTAAAATCATTTAACTCATGATTTTCACAATCATTCTCATGTGATCCTCAAAGGCATACTCATTTTTCCTCTTATCAGGACAACATAACATCCTTGATCATTTACTCTTTCATCTATTTATACTAGCCTTTCATGAGGGAATGGAACACATTCCCCTTAAGCCATTATTCAAAACAAAACTTTCGTGACTCTTAAGAATATATTCAACCATGCATCCATGGTATTCATTCAATATGGGAAAGTGCAATTATTTCCTTACATTTCAATCATACATCATACATGTGAATTATTTTCACTTTTAACATCATTCATTCATATATATTTGGTCTTAATATCAATCCTTATATCAAGCAACCTTATGATGCATTAAATCCATGCAATTGGGCATAAATAAACACTGCTAAACATTCATCATTCAAGCTCACTACTTGCACCTTTTCCATGTCACTCATACACATGGACATATCAGACTTCCATATCCTTCTCCCAAGGATCTTCCAATCATTCTTATGATAAGTCTCATAGATATACTCATCATTGGGTTTCTCTATTTGCTAAGAGCCTGCAGTCATTCACATGATATCTGCATGGAATTTTATTCAGGCATAGTCATAACTGTGTTTCCCCTTCTACACGAAAACAACCAGTAAGAAGGCATTTTTTCTTCAACTAGTATAATGTTATTCAACAACCTAGAAATACCATCTAGGAAATTCCAAAAATTCCCAAGGAAACAAGACAACTTATCAACATTCTAACTGGTCTTGATCAGCAGACCTTTTGATCAAGGAAATCCTTTTATAGACTCCCCTTACTACGATTTAAGTATACCAAACCATCTCCATATGGATACCATCCACCACTGGATGTCAATTTGACCCATTGGGAATCTAGAAGTGCCCCAACACTTCCCTAGCACAACCACGAGTGTTTGAACTTTCTCTTGTCACTTCCATTCTACCTTCATGAAGGTTTTTATCAATCTATAGGGTTCTATTTTACTTACTCATAGGGTTATTCCAACAACAATTTTCATTCATTATAGGTCAATTAAATGGACCTTAACACTTCCATCAAGCCTTTGATCATGAGGGATCATACACATATACAAGTTTTAATCCTTCATTAAAGCAGTAATTATTACGGATATGGATCCTTTCAATCCATTTACATCCAAGTCTTGCTATTAGTTCCCATCAGCATAATCCAACTCATGTAGGATTAGGAGTTGGCTAGCATTTCCCAAAAGAAATGATAGTATACTTCTACCACAGACTACCATGATTCAATCTCGTTGGGTAAAATCCCAAATGAATTTTAATCTACATCCTTCTCCTCAATGAACTTATGCAGATAATTTTAGAACGACAGTGATACTCTCAACAAGCTCATTTTAGCCTTGGTAAAATAGTCTTATGACTGTTCTCCATCCCATCCAAGCCTATGTCTAAATCATGCTCTACTAGATAGGGTAGGGTAGTATGCCCTCTCCCTTAAAGTTTTCTAAAAAATAAAATCACTTGACTCTTTCGTGACCCCAAGTAGGTCAAGTGTTATTGATATGCTCTGATACCAATTTGTAACACACCCAACCCCTTAAGTACCTTTTTAAGGAATGGGGCATCAAAATTTCTCTTTCCTTAAACATCTTGAATCCTCTGTATGAGGTCTTCATCCTCTTCTACTCACCCATAGTGTTCTAACGACTACTACCAGGCTCAAATCTGAGCTCTGGGTTGCAAGTTATGGCCTCCTGAAGCTCTTCAGTTGTCATTAGTCAAGGAACACGTGGTGCCCACATGGGTCCACCTCATACGTACCATCTCCAAATTCATACATCCATGGTGGAATCCCATCCACTGTCCAATCCAATGACATAACTCTATCTTAATTGAAAATATAAGCTAGAGGGGAGTTTGGCGTTCGACACTTCGGCGTTGAACACCTCTTTTCTATTCTATGCACAAATACTCTGGAGTCCCGAAATCCTGAACTCCAGAAGGAGCCCGAAATCTCACCACGTGTTTCCATCCTTTAGGCCTTTTGGCTTATCTATGACACTGCACCCCAATCCTCCAAAGTCTTGAAGTCCCAGACTCCCGAAGGGTCCCCACTTACACGTGGTGACGCATTATATGTAGAGACAGGGATAGGTGGGTCCAACCCTTCGACTAATTTAGCCCCAACGTTCCAGCCTCCCAATCTTTCAAAGTCCCAAAATATTGGAGTCTCGGGTACTCCACCAACCTTTGGCTAAGCACTCATGCACCAGGGGGATGACACACGGTAAAGGCCAGGGGTGACACATGTCCTCGTCGGGGAGTGATATGTGTCACGTTCTAATGGGAAGATGTAATATACCAGATATAAAAAGTATGCAGAACAGAAATAAAATCCTAGAAATGGAAGAATAACAACAATATAACCAGAATAATCACCACAATAACAATGAAATGATATAAGAATAACAACAGAAAATAGCACTTTGATTCTGAGAGCAATGTTCACAGGCCTCTTCGAGGGGGAAACCTCCAGTTGAGCAGAGCTCTATTACAATAATTTCCAAGCTAGGGTTCTCATACCCTCGACTCATATTTATACTAAATATGTCTATCAAAAGAAGCATCTAGAGGAAGATCCTTCTAGAAGNGGAAGCTTCTATTAGGTCTTCTTACATTCGAATTATTCTATTTTATTGCAATCCCTTATTAATATTGACCTTTATTACATCTGCATATATTGTTCTACCTATGTGCAGGTTAGGACCCTAACATGTCCTCCCACTTAAAAACAACCTTGTCCTCAAGGCTTGAGATGTGGAAATTGTTGCAGAATTGTAGTTGGTTCCCAAGTGGCATCTGCTAGAGTTGTATCTTTCCATTAGATTAACACTTCCTTGATGGTTCTCTGACGTAGGCGACGCTCACGCTAGTCCAAAACTGCTTGTGGCTGTAGCCAAATGGATCCTTCTTCGGCTAACTCGGGAAGGTTGGTTTGAATTTGGCACTTAGTTCTGATCACCTTTTTTAAGCAGGAAACATGAAAAACACGATGTAGCTTCGAATTCTGGGAAAAGCTAACTAATAGGCCACCTGTCCCACACACTTGAGAACTGTATAAGGACCATAAAATTTGGGTGCTAGCTTCTGACAATGCTCGACCTTGAGGGAATTTTGCTTGTAAGGTTGCAGGCAAAGAAACACCTGATCCCCTTCTTCAAATTGACGTTTAGAGCGACCTTGATCTTCTTTTTGCTTCATGTAGTTTTGCTTCATGAATAAATTATCTTTGAGGGTACAAAGAATAGCCTCTCAAACTATAAGTGTTTGGTCAACCGCCTAGACCTTTGAGACACCAGGTAAGTATGAGAGAACTGAAGGTGGCTTCTGTCCATATACCACTTCAAAAGGAGTCATGCGTGTAGTTGTATGGTATGAAGTGTTGTACCACCATTCAGCTAGGGGTAATCATTGAGCTCACTGATTTTTCTTTTTCGAGGAAAAACACCTCAAATATGTTTCCAAACACTTGTTGACAACTTTTGTTTGATCATCAGTCTGGGGATGATACGATGTACTGAGATGCAATTGGGTGCCTTGTAGATTGCAAAGTTCTTGCCAAAATTTCTTGTGAAAGTTGGGTCGCGATCACAAACAATAGAGTGTGGCATGCCATGAATCTTGAAGATTTGATCCATGAAAATTTGAGCCACTGTGGATGTTGTAAATGGGTGTTGAAGAGCGCAGAAATGAGCATACTTGGAAAGACAATCAACAACCACCACAATGACTGATTTATTTCCCGATTTGGGTAAGCCTGTAATAAAATCCATAGAGATGTCCTTCCAAATAGCAGGTGGAATCGGGAGCGGTTGTAGTGTGCCCAGATATTTTACTGTTTCTCCCTTGTTGCATTGACACACATCACATTTGACGACAAAATTACGAATGTCTTGTTTCATACCATCCTAGAAAAAAGAACGTTTGACCCTGTCATAGGTTTTGGTGAACCCAGAGTGCCATGTTGTCGGTGTAGCATGAAGCTCAGAAAGTACTGTGGATTTAAGCTTTGACTATTTACTTAAATACAAATGGCCTTTGCATAGAAGCTCATCATGGAGCCAAGAGTACCCTGGGGGAGCTGGAGCACTGGACTGCAATTGTTGGATCAACTGTGAACTTTTGGGATCTTGTAGTCATTCCTAGTGAATGGCTTGGAACCAATCTAGTACAATGAAGGAAAGAGAAAAAAGTGATCCTTCATCTTCATATTTGTGGGAATGTGCATCCACAACCACATTTTCTTTGCCTTTCTTGTAAATGATCTCATAATCATATCCAAATAGCTTAGTTACCCATTTTTGTTGCTCAGGGGAGGAAATGTGTTGTTCAGAAAATACTTGAGGCTTTGATGGTCTGTCTTAATTTGGAAGTGTTTCCCCAATAGATAAGAGCGCCACAAATTAAGGACATGCAGAATAGTGAACATTTCATTTTCATAGATAGATTTGCCCAGATTTCTTTTAGATAGTTGCTTGCTGGTAAACACCAAAGGCCAACCCTCTTCCATAAAGAAATCACCAATTCCTTTCCTTGAAGCATCACATTCCAAGACAAAGGTCTTTGTGAAATCAGGAAGGGCCAGGACTGGAGTGGTGCACATGGACATCTTCAAGGTTTGAAAATCTTGAGCAACAACCGGAGTCCAAGTGAAAGAGTTCTTTTTTAGGAGAGCAGTGAGGGGTGTTGCAATCTTTCTGTAATTCTTAACAAACTTGCGATAATAACCTGTTAAGCCCAGAAACCACACAATCTTTTGAGAGTCTTTGGGTGAGGCGAGTCTTGTATAGCTTCAATATTTTTAGGATCCACCCTGACGCCGTCCTTGCCAACCAGATGACCCAATTACTCTACTTCTGAGGCGCCAAAATCACATTTAAACTGTTTTAGGAAAATTTGGTGCTGAGAGATTAGATGGAGAACTCGATCCACATGAGAAAGATGTTCCATCCAAGTCTTTCTATAGATGAGGATATCATCAAAGAAAACTAAGACAAAATGATGGAGAAAAGGACAGAAGACATGATTCATGAGGCTTTGGAAGGTGGAGGGGGCATTACACAAGCCAAAGGGCATGACCAAAAACTCATAGTGGCCCTCATGAGTTCTAAATGTCATCTTGGGAATGTCTACCTCTTTCATACGTATCCGGTGGTAGCCTGAATGAAGATGAAGTTTAGTAAAGAATTGGGCGCCACTCAGTTCATCCAGGAGGTCATCAATGATAGGAATGGGAAATTTGTCTTTAATGGTAAGTTTGTTGAGGGCACAGAAGTCATGACACATTCACAAAGAACCTTATTTCTTCAGGACCATGACCACAAGAGAAGAGTAGGGGCTCATACTAGGGTGGATAATGCTTGCATTAAGGAGTTCCTAGACCATTTTCTCAATTTCATTTTTTTGGGAAAAGGGGTGATGATACAGATGGATATTGGGAGGAAGGATTCCGGGTACAAGGGGAATGGAATGATCATGAACACCACTTGAAGGAGGGAATCCCTAGGGAGTGGAAAAGACCATTTGATGTTTAGAAAGGATAGCTTGGAGGTCTTGCGGCACCGAGGGTGTTTTTTTTGCTTGTATGGCATGGAGTTGAGCAATAACACCAGAATGACCCTTTTTGAGCATCTTTTCCATGCGATGGGAACTAATGATCTCAGGTGAACCGGTGGTGATGCCTTGGAACTTATACTGGTGGCCCTCTTGGTCAAATTGCATGGTTAATTCCTTAAAATCCATGAGAATGGGACCCAAAGTCCTTAGCCTGTCCACACCCAACACAATGTCACAATCGCCCATGTCGATAGCAAACATATGATATTTCAGGTGGTAGTCACCAATTTGGAGACACACATTTTCACAACACCCTCCACATTTCATGGAGCCACCATTGGCAATCATGATTTGGAAATTATTGATGGCATGGATGTAGCAATGTGTTTCTTGGGCAATGTAGCGATGAATAAAATTATGGGTGCTTCCACTATCAACCAGAATGATGACCTTCTTATGCTTGATGTAACTTATTAGCTTGAGGGTTTAGGGAGCGAAGAAGCCTGTGAGAGCATTGAGGGAAATGACCGATTCTACTTCTGGAGGGTCCGAGGGAGGGGTTATGTCGGGGGTTTCAGGTGACGCAAACACAAGGGGAGTTTCAATATCCTCTTCTGAAATATCCTCGAAGATGGCCATAAACAACTTTTGTTCCTTACACTTGTGGCTCGGGAAATATTTGTCATCACAATTATAACAAAGGCCTTTGAGTTGGCGTTCAACCATTTTAGCCCTGGTCAATTTTTGGATCTTTAGTGGAGCGGAGGGAGTAGTGGGATTTATTGGCTTAGGGAAAGGGACAAAGGAGGGTTTCTAGTTTTGAGAAGATACAACTTGTTGTGCTTCTTTATCTCTTTTAGTAGCCTCCACCCAACTCTGAGTCCGAGCCATGAGGACATGGGCCTGAATCTCATCCTTCAGGCCACTCATAAAACATTCTCAGAAAAAGGCATCAGGCATGCTCTCTGTCTGAAATGTCAGATGCTCAAAGGAATCTATAAAGTCTTCCATTGTTCCTGATTGTTTCAACTTTGTCAAATGACCCAAATGGTTGGTGTCAGTGTTAAAGCATTCATAAATCTCGGCCACAAACTGTGTCCAAGCAATATAACCTTGACGAGAAGTTTTTCTCCATTGCCACCATTTCCAATGTTCTTGTTCTAGATGGAGAACACCATACCAGAGTTTGGCCAAGACATCTGTAATGTCATATAAAGAGAAAGAATGTTCCATTTGTGTTACCCAACCAGTGGGGTCCGAGCCATCATATTTGGTCACATCCACCCGCAGAAGGCGTAGGTCACGTTGAAAGTGATGGTTTTGAAAGTTATGGGAATGAGAGGAATGTTCACCTTCAGTATGTGGAAGTGAGGAAGAGAAAGGGTTATCTGTAGGGATATGTAGTTTGGTGCAGAGTGTCGAAAAGACAGATTCAAGCTAGGTGGTGAGGTCTTGTTTGATTTCCTCCATTGAGGACTGTATGGTTGTATTTATAGCGACAACATTGGCACTGGGTTGTTTCACTTCTTTTTGGGTCTCGATGAGACTTGATTGCAAGGTGTTGAAGCGAGCTTCCAAGTCTTGGCTATAGGTATGGACCATGAGGATGGGGGAACTAAAAAGGGGTGGGTGGAGTCAAAATTTTTTCCAGAAAAATGATATGTATGAATGTGATAAGGGAGAATATATGAATCCAATGGAATAGGTCTCAAATAATGGTGAAACAATTTCCAGTTTTTTTTTTTTAACACCTGCAGAGTGATACTCTAGTCTGAAGAAGAGGAAATGCCCAAATGCTTAACCAGAAATAAATGTGTATTTACTTGGCAACCCGAACACAGTTGCACAACAATAGATCTTGTTTGTTTTAATTTGTTTATGTTTATGTCCCCAAGGGTTAGGTATTCAAGGGTTCTATAGACAAGGGTTTTCCCTATGCTATATCTCTCTGATATACATATGGGGTCCAACAGTAGTACTCGACCCAATATCTCAGGACACTAACTGAGGATAGACCATACCCTTAGCCGTACTACATGACTACCCAGGTACTAGAGAGTATCTTCCCGAGTGTTGTTCTCGGTGGAACTATAGAAATTAGGCGACCGATCGATTTATCTAAGGAGGGCTTCAGGAAATCTAAGTCGATCCATACACAGGTGTTGTCTGATGAGATACCACTCGAAGGGGTACCAACAGGGGTTACAAGGGTGGCCAACAAATGTGCGCTTAAGAACCACTTGTATTTCTTGCGTGTATGAATCCCTCAACCACGGGTTTATGCACGTAATGACAAATCTCTGTGGTTTAAAGACATCGGAATACGTCTCTACCCTAAAAAAAAAATTTACCCACAATTTCTGCCAAGGAAAGTGCTCTGATACCACCTGTAATATACTAGATATAAAAAGTATGCAGAGCAGAAATAAAAGGCTAGAAATGGCAGAATAACAACAATATATCCAGAATAATCACCACAATAACACTAAAATGATATAAGAATAACAACAAAAATAACACTTTGATTCTGAGAGCAATGTTCACGGGCCTCTTCGAGGGGGAAACCTCCAGTCGAGCAGAGCTCTATTGCAATAATATTCAAGCTAGGGCTCTCATACCCTCGACTCCTATTTATACTAAATATGTCTATCAAAAGAATCATCTAGAGGAAGATCCTTCTAGAAGTGAAAGCTTCTATTAGGTATTCTTACATTTGACTTATTCTATTTTATTGCAAGGTCTTATTAATATTGACATTTATTACATCTGAATATATTGTTCTACCTATGTGAGGGTTAGGACCCTAACAAAAGATAGGGTCTGCAAAAAGTACAAGTCAAGGTGACATGTGGCACATCAATCGTGAGTCCACACATCATTTTGGGTGACGTTTAGGTGCCATGTCACTCCAGATTGATATCCCTCCAACATCCCTTACATTCCATGGTCAATATGCATCCACGTATACCCATGAATCTACGGCTCGTGTTACTTCGTAATTTCGGCATTCAGGGATTTGGTTTTTCACCTTCCTCTCTACTCCTGGAGTGGTCAACACTGGGCTGACCATGGTTTGGATCCAACGGTCAGAGGGGATCCTTAATGATCATCAGATCAATGGCTCAATACTCTTTTTCTCCTGAAGTAGGACTTCGTCGAAGTGCTACACGTGAATCCTTCCACTGGTGGATCAGACGGTTGGGAGGGGTTCTCCCTGGTGTCTCCAGATCAAGGGATCACAACACTTCACAACTCCGACATTCAGAGGTTTTGGATTTATAAAACCTTTGCTCTCTTGAAGCGGTCAACATCAGGTTGACTATGGCATAGATCCAATGGTTGGGATAGTTCCCGAGTGTCCTCAAATCTATGGCCTGTGTCACTTCGTGACTCCAAAATTCAAGAGTTTTGACGGTTGTGAAGTTATAACATCCCGTAGTTCTGAAATCATGGGGCTCTGAAGCCAATAAGAGTTTATCTCCTTTCGTACTAGCATAAGGTTCACAGACCTTAATCATATGGGTCCTCCGAAATTTCTCGTGGGCTACACGCTTAACTCTTGGCCATGAATTTATTAAGAGCATGGGCATGATCATGTGCTCTCTTAGATGACTGGTTTGAAGGAAGCTCCTTCTATTCACATAGGTTAAGCCTTAATTCGGGGAAAAGGTATTTCCAAAGGATCAATGGGGTTGTAGCAGTCCCGTAGAGTCTACCCCGACTCCAAAATTGTGAGGTTGTTCCTTGGGAAAATACCTTGAAGATTTTCCAACCAACCCAGAGGAAAAACTTGCCATCTTACAACCATTCTAATGCAATATTTTACAGAAGAAAAATATACCTTATTACCATTAATTTCAGGAGAGGCACAATGTATTGCAATCACACACATTCAAATCATACAACCCAATTTAAGTGCATAGGGTATATGAAGTACTTATCTATTACAAGTTGCAGCCAACCAACTAACTATGGGTGTTCTTCTTTCCACCCAACCATAGGCTCAGAGGCATTCATTCTTAGCACTCTGGCCACCCCCATGCCAAGCCACGATATCACTAGGGAAATTTTGCAGTTTCTCATAGAATCTTTCTCTCTATCACAACAACTCTTTCAATTCCTCAGAGATTCTCTCTCTTTGTCACAACCTCTATGAGGTTTATCAGATGATCCCTCATCATCAATCTCACAAACTTCTTCTCAGGTCATGTCTTCTGCAAATTCTCTGATCCTTTCTCTTGTTCTATCTAGTAACCAGAACAACTTATCATGCTTCCAATTCTTCTTCTCATGTGGAGAGCCTCATCTGCTCTTCCTCTTTTCTTTTGCATATCCGGGTCATACATTCCCCTCGATGCATCTCCTTCTTGTCTGTCTCCACATGTATTATTGCATGCATTTCTCCTCCTCAGGGAGGTTCTGGACTGGTCCTATTCCTTTTTTATAAGGAAGCTTGGGTTAGTATGGGCCTGTAGAGAAAACCACCCTAGTGGTACTTCAGGCTGACAATTTTCAATCTCCCTAGCCAGACCCTCCATGCTTCCATTCATGGGGGTAGTTGATTTTTCAACCACCAGTCCTTCTTTCATTAAATGATTTGTCCTTGGGATCAAAATGAGACTTATTATTTCTAACAAAGAGAATTTGGGTCATTTTGACATAATGAACCCTATCTATTATTCCCTCTCTCTTTCCTCTAGTGATATCATGGCTAGTACTTCAAGGCTTCACCCCCACAATCAGTCATTGGAAATATAAACAAAATACATTTACAACGTTCATATGCCATAGCATGGTAATCCTAATTAATGATTAACTACAAGCTAGGGGAAACATGGGTATTACAGGAAGGGTGGCCCCTAGGAAGGATGAGGTCATTGGTGCACTGGGTGTATGAATTTTATGGCCCACATATGGCATGCACAACCCACATACAACCCCCAAAGACTCATAATTGACCCATAAAGATTATGGAGAGATTGTGGTGGTTAAG
This sequence comes from Picea glauca, assembly GCA_000966675.3. Lineage (NCBI taxonomy): Eukaryota > Viridiplantae > Streptophyta > Pinopsida > Pinales > Pinaceae > Picea > Picea glauca. The sequence goes on from JZKD02S1641615.1 coordinate 58,107, forward strand.
TATGGCCTCTAGGATGTCCACATACAACAATAGACCTTCATAAAATAATACGATGGCATGCAACAACCATGGTAAGCAAGCAATACATTTCCCCCCTCTATAATACTCAATAATAATAATAATAATATGAAATTGGAAACTCTCTACAATAGTCTAATAAGCATATAATCTTGTCTACAAATTTCCAATCTTGGAAATAAACCAATGGTGGAGGAAATAAATATATTATCATTCATCTTAGAAAAATGGAGAGTGAAACCATGAGATAATTCTTCAAGCATAGCTAAAAGGAGAACTCCTACACCATTAAAAACTACCAGGAAGCCATTGACACATATTATCTTCCATTAAAAAAACTGACAACAATTAAAAATGGAGAAGGCCAATATATCTAGTAGATATAAGAGATTTTCAATACACATAGCATCAATCACACAATGGAAACAACCATTTCACCTAGGGAAACCTAAAGGAAAATAACCCTAGCATCGGATTGCTTACTCAGTCATATTTTGATAACCAAATTTACAATGTAGTTAGATGGCTCTCTATGCATCCTCCTCTCCTTGGCTAGCAATCGACAAAAAAATCCCTTTGAGAGTCAAATTACAGGAAGAAATAGGGAGAGATGGGGTAATAGGAACGCCAATAGTTTTGACCTTTCATTTCCCATTCCTCGGTATTTCTCTCCTATTTTCATTTTCTATTTTTATTTAATTCTTTATTATTCCTCTCATTTCTCTCATTTAAATTTACATTGCATTGTCTTTGATGTCTTATCTAATAGTCACCAATTTCCAACTTACATTTAGGTATTGATTCTTACAACCATTATGTTGGTTTGGATCCATTCAGAACAACTCACTTGTGCCATATAGAAAGAGAGCAATGTAAAGGTTTTTTGAAAATTGACGAATATTTTATAAAATATTTTGATCTACACAAGTGTTTGCATTGTGGTTGTGCATCGATGCTTGTTATATTAAAGAGAAGCAATTTGCTTGAAATATGTACGACACATCAACATGATTGTTTTGAAAATAAATGGTTATTTTTAAAAATATTTTAACCTACCTCGGTGGGCATGGAAGTGTTACAGACCAATACATTTATGTCTATAGGATGCATCGAACAATTTTTTAAAACGAAACACATTTTTTTAAATTATTTTGACCTATCGATGTTTTTTTAAATATTTAACCTGATTTTGTGTACATTGCATATGTATGTATCAATGGAGTTTAATAAAACATGAGCATAACAAAGGTTGTTTGAAAAATGATGGATTTTTTTTATAGACTATTTTAACCTACATTGGATAAAACATCCTAGGATCTACGGATCGAAACTTGGATTTGATACCATGTGAAAGGAAATAAAATGTAAAATAAATTAAAATAACCAAGAACATAACAACCAGACATAAATCATGAGTGATATTTATCCTAGAAAAACCAAACTGGGAAAAACCAGCTAATAGATTTATTAGTTCCTTGACCAAACCCGAGCAAGCCGACCAATCTCTTGGCCCCTTCCAAGTGATCCTTCACCACTCAAATCTCGACACATTTCAATGGAGTATCACTAGCCTTCTAAAGGATTTCATAACATGCAATCCATGGGCTCTAATACCACTTGTCACCAAAACCATGTGCCCAAAACCACTACTATTCACTTGACAACTTTGAGTTTTTCATTGAGTCAAGTTTAACCTAACATTATGCACCATTGTGTGTTATATTAAAGTGCACCTACGTGTATACATGGTATAAACACACTGAAATTTTAAAAGACAAACAAAACCTTAAACTGCTTGCTTACACTAGAAACTCCACTAAGAAAAGATAGGAGAGAATCATTTCCACAAAATCCTCTAACAATTGGTGCTTCCCTTGTAGTGCCAGCTGATAAACAACGTGTACTTTTCTTGGAAACCAATGTGTCTATTGGTGTAACCTACATGTTTCTAACTCCACATGTGTCATTGGATATTATCTTTCATTATGTACCTATGTGTCACATTTCATCATTTCCCTATTATTCTTATTCTTCCTTTTTCATTTTTACTTTTTTTCCTCAATAGCCTTTTCTTTTCTTTTCTTTTCCACTTTTCTTTATTTTTATTTTATTTACTAAAGTGTTATCAAGCCCATGGGTTTTTCCACATGGCATGCTTCCCAATGCCGATGGAACAACGGGTCTCTAATTTTTTCCCCCCCTGACTCCAATTCCTTTACACTATGGGGGACACCCTCATTGATGAGATATAGGCCATCAATTGATATTTGTGATATCTCAGTTGTTCATAGCAACAAGGTACCTTCCTCCTCACACATTTTTTAATTTGCACATTACATCTTAAACTATTGATCTAGATTGGTGTATTATATGCTACCCATTCGTGGTAAGTTAGGTACATCTCCCACAAGCCTCTTTCCAAACACCACAGATCAATGACAACCATTGATATGGATTTGTAGAGCTAATATTGGCCATTCATGGTAAAGTTGTACCTCTCAATTTCTTGGCACCATAGTTTCGGCAAGACCACACATGCAATCTCCACAAGCTTTTCATTTTGATGTCTATGCATGCCACAAGTTTTTTAAAGTGTCAACACCAGTATTCAACGTGCGTCAACTAGTCTCTACTACACCCGTGCCAACCATTTTGCAGTGTGCGTGCTGAATTTGGTACCATGCAAGGAATTGTAATAAATCAAACTTGCATATCCAGTCATCAGAGATCAATTGTAATGATTAGTAACCATTTTTTGACTGACTGATTGGTCATGCTTGAGGTTGTTATTGAAATGGTAGAGTTTCTATCATTGTCATGCTTATGCAGAGATAAAAGAATGCATGCGAACCAGTCGGAGAGTTGGTGATTTTTGTCGTTGGTTTATGTTGGTTGATGTCAGCCTATTTTTTTTGTTAATGATTGATTCTTCCTAATGTAATGTGATATGAGAGAGAAATTGGATCTAGATCCGAGTTTTTTGTCTCTAGTTCGAGTTTCAAAAAATCTTTGAGAAGGCTACGACCCATTACATATTTGAATGCTTATCTATGGATGATTAATGAAAAGAATGAGATCCAAATTGGTACTTCCTATCATGAGATCTATCATGGATGAATGGTTTTTGTATATGTTAGAATGTAATTTACATACATGAAATTTGATGTGAATGGGTAGGATCTAATGTACAGTTATGGGCTATGTGTTTTTTGTTTGCAATATTCCTTCATGCAATGCACAATTGTTCATTCTTTGTGATTCTCATGAGTGTCTTGTGGTGACACTTTATTCATTTTATGAATATTGAATATGTCGACATTGAAAAGGTATTTGTTGGTAATTTTTTTCGAACCTTGGATCTAAAAACTTGTTCCAACATATTTCTTCCATTGTTGGGACCTGGAGATTATGTGTTGCATGTTGGAGTAAGCACATGATGTGGAAGCCTTCAAGAAAAGAGATAAAACAATGGGTATCTGAGAAAGAGGACAAATTCTCATGGTGGGAGACCAAAAATACGCAAATCAACCTCGAACGATGGAAACAAAGGTACCTATATTCATATCTACATGAAATTTTCTTTGTTGAGTTTCCTTGTTTGTTACATGAATGGTGTTGGGTGCCAGTTTTGACTCTCTTTAACCATTCCAATCAAGCCCATTCACCTTCACTTTTGACTAAAAACTATTCTTTTTTCCATTTTCACTAGAATAATGGCATAATGAACATGATAAAGGTAATAAGTTGTTTTTGAATAAAAACTCATGATTTTGGTTAATAAGGATTGTTAAAAGTCATTTATTTACTAAATTACCAGAATTGAAGATCTTACAGGAATCAATTCTTGTAATGCGTCCAATATTAGCATGGTTTCGCTACATCAAGATCATATCCGACACTTGGAAGCTTCTCATGGATATCATGATATGGTGAAACCTCCATTTTTCCACCCTCAAGAAGTTTTCCACCTCATGGTAAACACTTGGTAATCTCATCAAAAGCATCAGAAAAATATACAGGATACAATTGGAAAAACCACGATTCTATCCTAGAATACGAGGTTTGAATATGAAGAATATTGAACCGATTTTCCACTTAGAGAATCAAGGGAACAACATAGGAAATCATGGATCTCCTATCCCTCATGCTCAATACAATATCTGACTGTAATTTCTACAAATATCTAGGAACATAATGTTATTATGAGAATACTCGACTTTTCTTATGTAATAATCTATAAAACCAAAGTTAGACAATGTAAGAAGTTAGTCATGATATCGATAATACTCCTGAGAGAGTTATCTTGTAACCTGTAACTTTTATCAACTGCTTAATACAAAGAATTGCATTATCCATTCATGGTGTCAGTGATTCTTTAGTTTTCTAAGTTTACTTGCCAGCATATTCCAAGAGGCCCCCCTGGTATGTGTTGTGTATTTAATTTAGATATTTTTCAGTAGAATTGGTGTGTTTTGTAATTTAATTTATTTTCTATAATTTACTGTAATCGTAGGTAAATTATTGTAATTTGTTGTAATCATGAGTAATTTATGTAATTTCCTATAATCACAAGTAATTCCTATCATTTCTTATAATCATAGGAAATTATTGTTATTATAGAAATTTTTGCCTCACCCTCTTAATCTAGGTGGATATCGATGGCCACCCACCTTTTCCAACTGGCTCAAAACAGTTTTCTGGCAATTTTGGTAATTTACTAGTTTTAGCAGTTTTTAACTTCCGGGGCCATTTTGAGGGCCTAAATGAAGCTTTTTCAGGATTTATCTTCTCAATGATAGCCAAAGTATTTGAATGAGCCCTCTAAATGAATCTCCTTTATGATACCTTTCCAACAAGCTATCGTGTGCCCCAAACGGAGATCATATGCCAAAGTTACGCCCCTGTGAAGTTGATACACCAAACTGTCCAAAACGGGGTCCACAAAACTGTTGGATTTTCATCTTCTGGGGTTATGGTTTTGGATTTTATTTATGATAAAAATTCCTTTGGAGCCTCATTGTAAAATCATCTTCTTTTGAATTCGAGTGGGGAACACATCTCTTCTGAGAGATAAGCTACCACCATTCTAGTGAGTCTTTCACTCTGTATTTTTACAGTCTTTGTACATTTTCGCTCATTAATAGAAAATTGTGTATTACTGTATATTTTTGTTTAGGGTTTCATMTCTGCTACATTTMTGTTATATTATTGGACATTCAACATATCTCTTTACATTTCTTTATTATATCTCCACTCTCATTTCGTGCCGAAAATAATCTGGATCAGTGGTATCAGAGCAGGATGCTCTTGATCGTTGTTTTCAGTGCATGTCCCCAACGAGGTATGGGTATAGAAATTTGGGTCTTGAGCTTGTCTCTCTTGAGTAAAATCGCTCTCGCACACCCAAGAGACCCTCAATGGTGGAATAAAAGAAAAAACATGAAGCAAACAATTCTATCAATATTTTTCTTGAGCAAGCTCTCACGCAATAGAGGGACGAAATGATGGAGATTTTTTCCCACATCCTTCAATGCTTGTCGATAGAAGTAGGCACATGTTCATCAATCAGAAACTTTGGAGGCACCTCTCCTTTCAAGGTACAAGTTAATTTTAATATTCCCATATTTGAAGGACAGATAGATGTAGATGCCCTATAAAAATGGTTAAATCTGCTAGAAGGTTATTTCTTTGTTCATAATTTCTCTGGCAGGGGAAAGATCACCTTTTCACTCCTTAAGTCTCTCCCCCATGTCAAATATTGGTGGGAAACTTACTGGGAGCAAAGTTCCACAGAGGAGTCTGGAATATATCGGGTCGATCCCACTTGTGATTTTTTTGTGGATGCAGTAAAGGAACAATATTACCTTGTTGGTAACTATGAGGACCAGTACATGAGATAGACCACACTGTGGAAAGAGAGGAGCCAAGAAGTTTTGGAGTTCACCAATACCTTCCATACCTTGTGCACCAAGTTGGGTATCAAAGAATCCGAATGACATTTGGTTATTAAATACCGTGGGGATCTACACAGATACATCCAAATTGAAATGGATTTTCTGGACATCTCATCACTCAGTGTTGCTTATCGATATGTTGTTAAAATTGAGTATAAATTTAAGCACCAAAACAAATGGGAGATTAGGTCTGCAAATCCGCAACAACCAAAGTATGATAAAGATGTCCCTAACAAACAGTATCCTGAAAACCAGTACAAGCCACAGGAAAATAAGGGTCATAGAAAGACAAAGAAGGACACCGAAAAATGGTGTGATTTCCACAAAATCCCTTGGCACAACACTGATGAATGTCACTCAAAACAATCATTGGTGGTCAAGATCAAAGACGGTGAGTTGAACCCTAATTCAAAATCTGATTCAGAAAATATTGATAGAAGATAGATCATCGATGCAGACCCCATTTCTATTGTCGCGACCACATCAATTCAACCAAAAGAACCCATGGATCCTGAAGATGGGGAGCACCTTTTTCATTCACAGATGTGGGTGAAGGGGACCCCGCTACATTTTATTGTTGATAGCGGAAGCTAGAAGAACCTCATCTCAACAGAGGTCGTCAAATAGTTGGGATTGTTGACAAAACCACACCTGCAACCATACAACATTGGGTGGCTTTGCCAGGGACGAGATCTTTTTGTCAGCCATCAGTGTCGATTTTTATACAGAATCCAACCCTTCAAGGATGAGGTATTATGTGATGTTTCCCCATTGGATGTATGTGATGTTCTCTTGGGCCAACCATATATGTGGAAGCATGATGCTATCTATGAGTCTCAACCTCGTAGTGTCATTGTTACTCTATGGGGTCATCTCTATAGGATACCATAGGTAGTTCCAACTATTGTCCCACCTAAACAATTTCGTAAGACAGTATCTCATACTACAAACTTCATCTTCTTCACAATCTATTCAAAAGGAAAATAGAAGGATACTGCAACCATTACAGCCTCAACCCAAGCACCTTCTATCCAACATAAGCAAGTCGACAAGATTGCAACAAAGTGTAAAGATTCCTTCTGCACACATACATTTCATGTATCCAAATTGGTTAAAAAGTTCCAACCTTTCCAGCCACAAGTGTGTGACAACCTTCAACAAGCTAAGCAACACAACTTCTCCAACAAGGCAAGCAGCTCATCAAGATGCAGATTCAGCAAACACTTTTCCCTCTCCCTCGGGCACTCAACACAATGGAGACCATTTATTCCTAAGGATGGAGGATTGATCCAAGTGGATATCGATGTCCACCCACCTTTTCCAACTGGCTCAAACCAATTTTCTGGCAATTTTGGTAATTTACTATTTTTAGCAGTTTTTAACTTCTGGGGCAATTTTGAGGGCCTAAATGAAGGATTTTCAGGATCGAGCTTCTAAATGATAGCCAACGGCTCTAATTGATCCCCCAAAATGAATCTCCTCAATTATACCTTTCCAATGATCTATCATGTTCCCCAAACGAAGATTGTATGCCAAAGTTATGCCCCCGTGAAGTTCATACACCAAACTACCCAAAACGGGGTCCACAAAATTGTTGGATTTTCATCTTCTGGGGTTAAGGTTTTGGATTTTCTTTATGATAAAAAGGCCTTTGGATCCTCATTTTAAAATCATCTTCTTACAAATGCAAGTAGCGGACACATATCTTCTCAGAGATAAGATGCCACCATTCTAGCGAGTCTTTCACTCTGCATTTTTACAGTCTTTGTACATTTTCGCTCATTAATAGAAAATTGTGTATTATTGTATCTTTGTGTTTATGGTTGCATCTATGATACATTTTTGTTATATTATTGTACATTTGAGATATCTTTGTACGTTGCTTTATTATATCCCCACTCTCATTTCGTGCCGAAAATCATCCGGATCACCTCTGCATCATGCTTTGGTGGCCTACCATTTCCCTCTACAGACTCAGTTTCCCCATTTTTCTTAGTCAAAAGTCAAAAATTCAAAATTGTGTACATATACGTGGGATATAGTTATACAACTTGTGTATATGTAGGTTTCTCCCTTATAGCCAACGTACATCAGTTTTTGTGCTCAAAATAAAAAATATTTCATATTTTACATGCTAAGTCATGGGATCCATGATCCTTGGCCCTTCATATGCTAGAAACGTTCTGATTCAAACCTTCAATTCCCTTTTGAGGATATAAATTGAGCCATATACAAGCCTTGAAAGAGGAGAAAAATTTGAGAGAAAGTACACTCTCGATAAATGTTTCCTCGTATTACATCCTTGAGTCTGCATCCCTTAGTCCTTTAAGTCTGAACTTTCCTTACATTTAGACCCCAAGCTCTCCCTATCCTGTGAAGGAGGAACCCAATTACTCCTATAACTTGAAGCTTGCCTTGTGGAGGATTTAAGTGGTGAAGGCCTAGGTGGAGGGACTTATCTTCTCAGTTTCAACAAGTTACTGATACAGAAGGTTGTCACATATGTACTTATGCTGATTATATTAATAGAAATATTACTTTCTTGTCCAATTATATATTGCAAATGTTTGTATTATTTTTCATGGGTAAATTTGTTATACATGTTGATGGATTGTGCTATTTTATATGCTGACATTTTATACATTTTCCATATGCATGTGTATCTTGGATGTTGAGGACAAGTTGTAGGTATCAAGCATTGGATTGTGAGCTCAACGATGGTCTCGTATGAACATCCAAAAGAGGTAGGTTTCTATTCTTTCTTTTGTTGGAATTTTCATTTATCTAGCATATTTGAGATTTGAGTTGATTTCTTGGTGTCGTTCCATCTGTTGTGGTCCTATCCCAAACCATAGAGATTTATTCCTCATAACATAATTGGTGACTCCACTGGGGAAATTCTCCTTTTTTGGGTTAGTTAATGATTTTTCTCTTTGATTGCTCTCTGTTTGCCCGAGTTTCTGTGTCGCCTGTAGCTTAATAACCTCTACATTGTTGTGTATCTGAGTTGCTTGGCTTAATTCTTACCCAAATAGTGTTTTTCTTGGCCTACATGGGTTTTCCCTGAACAATCACGTACATATGCAAGGTGTATGTGTCTAGGGCACTTACATATGCTTATGTTCCTAGAACAATTGCGTACATATTTTTCTAAGCATTTTAGGTTCAGTTTGTTGTTTTTTTGGGTTGGTTTTGAGTGTTTTTTACTCTTCTTGGGTTTTTTTTATGTATGTTAAGTGATTGCAGAGTGATTGGAAGCTGTGTTATTGTTAAGATTTTGGAAAAATTGTTTCTTGTTATTTTTCTCATTTTTAGTCCTTGCATTTAGGTCTGAGTAGTACCTTATTGGTGTCCTACATAGCTTGTCTTCCTGTTCTTGCAGTAGGGTCTGCCTGAGAGGTTATTAGTTCATTTTTTCATTTTAATTCCTTTATATTGAAAATAACAAAATTTTGGTTTTTGCATTTATATTTTCCTATATTGAAAATACAAAAAAAAATCATTTCATTTGAAGCATTTTCACTTTTTTCTAGATTGCATTAGTCTTGGAATTTTAGGAAAGATTGCATTGTCATTGAAATTGAAAGAGATTGCATCCTGTGCACGACATTTAGAAGAATACCATTTCTTTTGAAAAACAAGACTAGTACTTAACATTGTTTTTACATGCGCTTATTTCATATGTTGAGTCATAACACCATTAGTTTCATTACCATACCTCTTGAGTAATAAGAATCCAATAAAATTAATGCTTAGTAATTAAAATTGATTAGAAATATTTTGTCTTTTAAGATACACAAACAAGTTTAGGATTTAGGGCCTCAGAATAGGATTTTGTGAGTAAAATTCTCCAAGGCTACAAAACAAAATGCAGGTGTCTGTATAGGGAGTGGTGAAATCCATTGTATAATTGGTGCTCTCAGGAGACTCCACTAAAATGAGAGTTAATCACAAGGTTGCAAAAAAATGGTTGTAGAGATATACCTCTAATACCTTCCTAGCATCAGACATATTTCTATGGTTCTATTCATATCAAGGGGTTCTTGGGGTACCTTGGTGCTTCTTGAGCTTCTCGATTAGATATACTACCCATACAGTTGACCTAACCTACAATTGTTCTTCTGATCATTGGTTATACCATGGTGACCTTAGTTTCCTATCCTAGGTATCCACATAGGTTGCTCGCAGGGGTTATTCTATAGGTACCCTGAGTCATGAAAGGTTGTAAAGGAACCATCATTGATGGGACCGCTTGCTAGGAAAAAGAGGTATGATACATATTATCCATGTGAGGATATACATGTTGGATGTGTTATAATTTTTGCATGAATAAAATTAGTGTCTATGTTACACCAATAGCGCAGGGGGGTAAGAGGGTAGCACCCTCGGAAAAAAAATTCCTCAGTTTTCGTGTCCATTTTTGGGCAGTTCTTAGTTTTTGTGTCCATTTATGGGCGGTTTTTCAACACATGGTTTTTCGCCTATGGTTTTATATTTCTGGTTAAGGAATTAGGGTTGTTGACTAATCTAGGTCATTAGATTAGGGTTTTGGATGTCGTTGGCTCCTATATCTATATTGTATTGAAAACAATGTATAATGTGAATGAATATATAAAATGTTGGTTTTCCCGGTTTGGGTTTCCAGGGGAAAAATCTCTACGTAATGTGTGTATTTTCCATTGTATCTTTTCTGTTATTTTATTGAAAATATGTTTGCAGTAAATTATTGTACAAGGTTAAAATATACAATACATTTCCCCCTGACAAAGGAAATCCATGTAGGGGGTTACCCATATTAGAAAATTGATTCCCCCCTGATGTCATACAAGAGGTTAGAGGATTATTTTCCATTATAAAAGCATTTTTGGGAACATGCATTGTGGACAAAGGATACATGGATGGGATATATAAAGTAGAAACATTGCCTATTTATCCATTCCATCCTTGAAAATTATAACTAGGATTGGATATATATGAAGGAGGATTCCAACCCCCTATCGTAGGAAATGACTGAGGGACACGACCCCCACCAAATGGGAAAGGAGGTGATGTGCCCCCTAGCCCAAAACGTGTATTGACTTTAGATGTCATAATGGAGGATGACATGTGCGGAGTCATATTCATCATACCAAAATAAAAAAGGATTAGATGCCAAAGGAATCGACTCAACACTATAACTAGGCATCCCCGTCGAAAGGTATCAGGGGGAATGAATATTGATGATGACAAATTCATGTGATTCACAAGTACAAAATGATTTGTCCCCATGGACTAAGCTAAGCTTATGGACTAGGTAGCACTAACTAAGGGTGTCCCTGAAATTCAAGTAAGCGATGATGAGGGAGTCATGGGGACTCCACTAACCATAACAGAGGTTAGAGTCGAATGAATACTCATAAATGAATCAATACTCATGATTGGATTATCGTGAGCCTGAGCGGTGGATATGTACATACCATGTTTATTAACTCTACACCTTTTAGGAGGCGGTTTCGATATCAAACCAAATTGTGGTAACTGATTCAAGAGATGATGAGACCGATGGGGAGGATGGTCTCACTCCACGATGAATCAAATCTCATGATGCAGTGAAAAATCCTAAGTCCAACTAATATACAAATAGCACACTCCTAAATAAAACTAGAGGCCAATGCATGCAAAAAGAGAGGGTGGCTGAAAAGGGGCCTCCCGAGCTAAAGAAGGTATGCCTCTCCCAGGAGGGGATTGAGACTCCCAAACAATAGAGTGGAGGTAATAGAATCAGTTATAAGGACCCTCATGGGATTCAAAGCACAATTGGTCAGACCCCTCCGAAGAGAAGATTATTCATAAATTCAGTGCGTTTTTCGATCCCTATTTGACTCAAGGTACCTACATAATAACCCCTGCAAGCAACCTATGTGGATACCTAGGATATCCCTATCCTAGGTATCCACATAGGTTTCTTGCAGGGGTTATTCTGTAGGTACGCTGAGTCAAATAGGGATCAAACAACACACAGACTTTATGAAGGATCTTCTCTTCGGAGGGGTCTGACCAATTGTGCTTTGAATCCCATGAGGGTCCTTATAACTGATTCTATTACCTCCACTCTATTGATTGGGAGTCTCAATCCCCTCCTGGGAGAGGCATACCTTCTTTAGCTTGGGAGGCCCCTTTTCAGCCACCCTATCTTTTTGCGTGCATTGACCTCTAGTTTTATTTAGGAGTGTGTTATTTGTATATTAGTTGGACTTATGATTTTTCATTGCATCATGAGCTTTGATTCATCATGGAGTGAGACCATCCTCCCCACCAGTATCATCATCTCTTGAATTAGTTACCCCAATTTGGTTTGATATCGAAACCACCTCCTAAAAGACATAGAGTTAATAAACATGGTACGTACATCTCCATCGCTCAGGCTCATGATCATCCCATCATAAGTATTGATTCATATATGAGTATTCATTCAACTCCAACCTTTGTTATGGTTAGTGGAGTCCCCATGACTCCCTCATCATCGCTTACTTGAATTTCAGGGACTCCCTTAGTTAGTGCTACCTAGTCCATAAGCTTAGCTTAGTCCATGGGGACAAATCCTTTTTTTCTCGTGAATCGCATGAATTCCTCATCATCGATATTCATTCCCCCTGACACCTTTTCGACGGGGATGCCTAGTTATAGTGTTGAGTCGATGCCTTTGGCCTCTAATCTTTTTTTATTTTGGTATGATGAATATGACTCCACGCATGTCATCCTCCATTCTGACATCTAACATCAATACAAGTGTTGGGCTACGGGGCACGTCACCTCCTTTCCTGTTTGGTGGGGGTCGTGTCCCTCAGTCATTTCCTATGATAGGGGGTTGTAATCCTCCTTCCTATAGATCCAATCCTAGTTATAATTTTCAAGGATGGAATGGACAAATGGGAAATGTTTCTACTTCATATATCCCATCCATGTATCCTTCGTCCACAATGCATGTTCCCAAAAATGATTTTATAATGGAAAATACTCCTCTAACCTCTTGTATGACATTAGGGGGGAATCAATTTTCTAATATGGGTAACCCCTGCATGGATTTCCTTTGTCAGGGGGGAATTTATTGTATATTTTAACCTTGTACAATAATTTACTGCAAACATATTTTCAATAAAAGAACAAAAAAGATATAATGGAAAATACACACATTACGTAGAGATTTTTCCCCTGGAAACCCAAACTGGGAAAACCAACATATTATATATTCATTCACATCATACATTGTTTTCAATACAATATAGATATAGGAGCCAACAACATCTAAAACCCTAATCCAATGACCTGGACTAGTCAACAACCCTAATTCCTTAACTAGAAATAGAAAACCATCGGCGAAAAACCATGTGTTGAAAAACTGCCCATAAATGGACACAAAAACTAAGAACTGCCCAAAAAATGGACACGAAAACCAAGGAATTTTTTTTCCGGGGGTGCTACCCTCTTAGCCCCCTACGCTATCGGTGTAACATAGACACTAATTTTATTCGTGCAAAAATTATAACACATTTGTTAGGGTCCTAACCCGCACATAGGTAGAACAATATATTCAGATGTAAAAAAGGTCAATATTAATAAGGCCTTTCAATAAAATAGAATAAGGCGGATGTAAGAAGACCTAATAGAAGCTTCTGCTTCTAGAA
>JZKD02S1641615.1:137100-153711 GCA_000966675.3 Picea glauca
CTATGGAGACTCCTCAGATGAAGAAGACACACAAAGGGGGCAAGGTGGTTAGAACTGAACCTATGGATATGCATCTTTTTGACATAGAGCCCATGGCAAGAGAAGTTTTTCAAAGAGTGGGATGCCTCTCTTTCTGCCAGAATATGCAAAAGGGCCATCCTGAGGTGACAAGGCAGTTTGCCTTACATTTTGATGGCAGGAGAACCAAGGTTGGGGATTTAGAATTTGAGGTGACTGAGGCCTCTATTTCAGCTGCAACAAGAATCCCTATCATAGGTGAAAAGTGGTTTAAAGCCATGGCTTTGAGTTCAGCCTATGCCAAAGATTTCCTTAAGCCTGAATGTCAAGCCATTGAATTTTCTAAAGGTGTGCCAAGGAATCAATTGATTGATAAATTTGAACAGATATTGAAGATCATCCAGAGATACTTTACATGTGAAGGGAGGTTTAACACATTTTACAAGTACCATATAAGGCTTTTGTTTCATTTTACTGGTAAAATTGAAATGAATATTCCCTAGTATTTGTTAAGGAGCATAGTTAAGAAGTCAGACAGGATTCAATCCAAGTCTAAGGATGTGGATACTAGCATATTCCACTCTGGATTGATTAGAATGCTAGTCTCTGAGGAATTGGGTAAGAAAGAGATTTCATGGGAACATTTTGTTGTTTCTTCTCACTTCAAGTTGGATATGGTATCCACTCCTCAATCACAGAATGGAAGTCCTTTATCACCCACCAGTGCTATTAAAGAAGGGACTAGTAGGAAAATAAAGGGTAGAGCTCATGTTCAAGTTTTAGAGGTCATCAAGAAGGTCACAGGAACTGAGGAGGAAGTTTTTCATTCCCTGCAAAGAGATTTTTCACCTCCTCCTCCACCAGGGTTAGAAGAGGTTCCTTCTTCTACCAAACCTATAGCCAAGAAAGAGAAGAAGCTACACTTCCCCTCTTCTCCTACAACAACCAATACCAAGGGGAGAAGACCTTTTACAAGATCATCAGTTCCTAAAGAGGTTGTTGAGGAACAGTCCCCACCATAAATCCCTATACAAAAGAAGAAGGGTAAAGGCATTGGAAAGCTTGTGGAAAGAAAAGAAGAAACCATTGTGCAAAAGAAGAAAGATAAAAGCAAAGGAATCAAGAATCCTAATGAGATGGACAAGGAAATTCCTATGCAGGTGGAAGAGGAGTCTAATAAAAATCCTATTGAGACTGTACATGTTGCTACTCCACCTGACAGCTAGAAATTCCAAAGATTAATCAGGCATCTTAGGGATGCTAGGAAAGAGGTGGCTCAGTTGAAAACATAAGCCATGTCTAATAGAGTGAATATGAAAGAGTTCATGGATGGCTATAGTCATACACTTGACCTAGAAAGGCTTGCAGCAAGAAAGGCCCAGCCCCTTCATAGGAAAATACAAAACCTTTATAGGCAGAATAGTGGCTTTCAGTCTTAGAACAGGAAGCTCAAGGCAGAGTTGCAGCATTTTCAAGATGAAGTTGATCAAAGAAACTTGCAGGTGTTGATTGAAGTTGTTATTGAGAAAGAGACACCAGCATTCAAGGAAAGCATAAATCCACTAAAGAAGCCTGTCATTGCTAAAAGGAAGAAGTATGTTGTGCCAAATGAAGATCCTCCTTCTACAAGAAAGAGTGTGAGGTTAAGTGTCAAGGTAACGAAATAGTTGGTGAAAGGTGAGCCCCATTTTTTAGGATGGTTCCTTTTTGTGAGGGTAAATTGTTATTGAAGTATTACCTATGCCACCTATACAAGCTTCTAAGTGTTTGATACAGAGTTTTAGGCTTTTTGTAAAGAGCTAACTCCTTCAGCAGTAAGAATTCAGACATTTCGTACCGCTATGGCGCTACGGAATGGTCTATTTTGGTGATTTACTAGTGTGCTACCTACAATGCTGCCAAACCACTTAAGATAATGGGGTTGATACTATGCAAAGTCATTACTTGCTATGCACATGTTCAAGCTGGAGGTGTTGTGTTTTGAAGGCGCTACCTAAAATTGCACAGAGACTCATAGTGGCGCTACCGAAATTCACTACCTAATATCTCGCAGAGATGAAATTTGCACACAGATACACCACATTGGTGCTACCTAAATTCGCTACCTAATATCTCGCAGAGGCCAAACTTTTCATAGGGGATAAGAGGGTTTGGCGCTACCTTTTTTACTTGTCCAGTTTTGAAGTGCGCTACTCAGACTGCTACCCAAAGAAGCTACCAACAGACACCAGGGATCCAGGAGGATCAAGCTAACAACTTTCTGGATAGATGATGATGGAAATGATTGTAGGAACAACAACTAGCATCATGATGACAACGACATGCTCCTAAAGGACACATGGCAAACAAGGAGTTGCACAACAAAGGGGAATCAAGTTAGTTTGAATATTGGTTGGATTATTCACTAACATTTTCCTATTTTGTAGCATAGGTTGTTAGTCAAGTTGTTAAATGAAATAAATTCTTAGAGATCTTCAAGGGAAGGGGGCCAGCTCGTACCTCCAGTTGTTTCCTTCCTTTTTTTATAAATAGATAGATGAAATGCTTTAGTAGGCTCGGATGGTTGATCAAGGCTCCCTAATACGATAATATTTTGATGAAGTTACTGTGAACTGGCTATGTACTCGATTTAAGACATTTTGGTTAATAGAAATCAACTTCTCTTTCAACTTATTTGCTTCTGATGCTAAGTGTTCATGCTTTGAAAGATTCACATGAATGGTTGTGGTGATATTATGATGGATGTTTGATNCTATGGAGACTCCTCAGATGAAGAAGACACACAAAGGGGGCAAGGTGGTTAGAACTGAACCTATGGATATGCATCTTTTTGACATAGAGCCCATGGCAAGAGAAGTTTTTCAAAGAGTGGGATGCCTCTCTTTCTGCCAGAATATGCAAAAGGGCCATCCTGAGGTGACAAGGCAGTTTGCCTTACATTTTGATGGCAGGAGAACCAAGGTTGGGGATTTAGAATTTGAGGTGACTGAGGCCTCTATTTCAGCTGCAACAAGAATCCCTATCATAGGTGAAAAGTGGTTTAAAGCCATGGCTTTGAGTTCAGCCTATGCCAAAGATTTCCTTAAGCCTGAATGTCAAGCCATTGAATTTTCTAAAGGTGTGCCAAGGAATCAATTGATTGATAAATTTGAACAGATATTGAAGATCATCCAGAGATACTTTACATGTGAAGGGAGGTTTAACACATTTTACAAGTACCATATAAGGCTTTTGTTTCATTTTACTGGTAAAATTGAAATGAATATTCCCTAGTATTTGTTAAGGAGCATAGTTAAGAAGTCAGACAGGATTCAATCCAAGTCTAAGGATGTGGATACTAGCATATTCCACTCTGGATTGATTAGAATGCTAGTCTCTGAGGAATTGGGTAAGAAAGAGATTTCATGGGAACATTTTGTTGTTTCTTCTCACTTCAAGTTGGATATGGTATCCACTCCTCAATCACAGAATGGAAGTCCTTTATCACCCACCAGTGCTATTAAAGAAGGGACTAGTAGGAAAATAAAGGGTAGAGCTCATGTTCAAGTTTTAGAGGTCATCAAGAAGGTCACAGGAACTGAGGAGGAAGTTTTTCATTCCCTGCAAAGAGATTTTTCACCTCCTCCTCCACCAGGGTTAGAAGAGGTTCCTTCTTCTACCAAACCTATAGCCAAGAAAGAGAAGAAGCTACACTTCCCCTCTTCTCCTACAACAACCAATACCAAGGGGAGAAGACCTTTTACAAGATCATCAGTTCCTAAAGAGGTTGTTGAGGAACAGTCCCCACCATAAATCCCTATACAAAAGAAGAAGGGTAAAGGCATTGGAAAGCTTGTGGAAAGAAAAGAAGAAACCATTGTGCAAAAGAAGAAAGATAAAAGCAAAGGAATCAAGAATCCTAATGAGATGGACAAGGAAATTCCTATGCAGGTGGAAGAGGAGTCTAATAAAAATCCTATTGAGACTGTACATGTTGCTACTCCACCTGACAGCTAGAAATTCCAAAGATTAATCAGGCATCTTAGGGATGCTAGGAAAGAGGTGGCTCAGTTGAAAACATAAGCCATGTCTAATAGAGTGAATATGAAAGAGTTCATGGATGGCTATAGTCATACACTTGACCTAGAAAGGCTTGCAGCAAGAAAGGCCCAGCCCCTTCATAGGAAAATACAAAACCTTTATAGGCAGAATAGTGGCTTTCAGTCTTAGAACAGGAAGCTCAAGGCAGAGTTGCAGCATTTTCAAGATGAAGTAGATCAAAGAAACTTGCAGGTGTTGATTGAAGTTGTTATTGAGAAAGAGACACCAGCATTCAAGGAAAGCATAAATCCACTGAAGAAGCCTGTCATTGCTAAAAGGAAGAAGTATGTTGTGCCAAATGAAGATCCTCCTTCTACAAGAAAGAGTGTGAGGTTAAGTGTCAAGGTAACGGAATAGTTGGTGAAAGGTGAGCCCCATTTTTTAGGATGGTTCCTTTTTGTGAGGGTAAATTGTTATTGAAGTATTACCTATGCCACCTATACAAGATTCTAAGTGTTTGATACAGAGTTTTAGGCTTTTTGTAAAGAGCTAACTCCTTCAGCAGTAAGAATTCAGACATTTCGTAGCGCTATGGCGCTACGGAATGGTCTATTTTGGTGATTTACTAGTGTGCTACCTACAATGCTTCCAAACCACTTAAGATAATGGGGTTGATACTATGCAAAGCCATTACTTGCTATGCACATGTTCAAGCTGGAGGTGTTGTGTTTTGAAGGTGCTACCTAAAATTGCACAGAGACTCATAGTGGCGCTACCGAAATTCACTACCTAATATCTCACAGAGATGAAATTTGCACACAGATACACCACATTGGTGCTACCTAAATTCTCTACCTAATATCTCGCAGAGGCCAAAATTTTCATAGGGGATAAGAGGGTTTGGCGCTACCTTTTTTACTTGTCCAATTTTGAAGTGCGCTACTCAGACTGCTACCCAAAGAAGCTACCAACAGACACCAGGGATCCAGGAGGATCAAGCTAACAACTTTCTGGATAGATGATGATGGAAATGATTGTAGGAACAACAACTAGCATCATGATGACAACGACATGCTCCTAAAGGACACATGGCAAACAAGGAGTTGCACAACAAAGGGGAATCAAGTTAGTTTGAATATTGGTTGGATTATTCACTAACATTTTCCTATTTTGTAGCATAGGTTGTTAGTCAAGTTGTTAAATGAAATAAATTCTTAGAGATCTTCAAGGGAAGGGGGCCAGCTCGTACCTCCAGTTGTTTCCTTCCTTTTTTTATAAATAGATAGATGAAATGCTTTAGTAGGCTCGGATGGTTGATCAAGGCTCCCTAATACGATAATATTTTGATGAAGTTACTGTGAACTGGCTATGTACTCGATTTAAGACATTTTGGTTAATAGAAATCAACTTCTCTTTCAACTTATTTGCTTCTGATGCTAAGTGTTCATGCTTTGAAAGATTCACATGAATGGTTGTGGTGATATTATGATGGATGTTTGATCATTATATTATCATAATGTTTATTTAGCTTCCTTAGTTTCTAAACTCAAGAAGATCTTGTGTTAAGAATATTTCTTCCTTAGGCTTTTCTATAGACCTGATGTTTACAGCAGCCCCTACATTCCTCTCATTGAAGTCTCCCCTCTATTAATACTCACTCCCAATTATTGATTGAATTTATCTAATAACTTGATTGTTGGTGCATGCTAGCCATGTTTTCTAAGTTGGAACATTATCATTTTGAGTCTTTTCCATTTGACCTTTTAAAACACTCTTACATTCACATATAACCTGATGGGTAGTGGGCTTGCCTTCCATGCAATCTGAAGGTGATTCCTAGTGCTAACAAGTTGGTTGATGGAGTGAGAAACACTCTTATGATTCATTATTAATATGATGTTTATAGTATATTGTTTTTCTACACATGTTTGAGTGGCATTTATATTGTATGATTGAGAAGCATGAATAAGCAATTGGAGAGCTTGGATGTGTTGTGATTGGCTGGTGGTCAGTTTAAACATTGAAATACATAAGAGAATGTGATTGTTGGTTGCACAGAATCTGAACATGTGAAGCAAAGAAAAACCCTAGTTTCTCAGAAGTATACGCATGATGAATTATAGACTATCCGTGTACATACGCGGGTTGTAGTGAGCCAAGGTGCATACACACACGGGCTGCACTACTAAAAGGTCA
Organism: Picea glauca; assembly: GCA_000966675.3. Taxonomy (NCBI): domain Eukaryota; kingdom Viridiplantae; phylum Streptophyta; class Pinopsida; order Pinales; family Pinaceae; genus Picea; species Picea glauca. The sequence goes on from JZKD02S1641615.1 coordinate 143,335, forward strand.
CATACCTATGACAGATTGATATCTATGGAGGATTGTTCTCTGATCTCAGTTGGTGCTGAGGATGTAAGTTGAGTCTTGCATATAGAGTAGGTGCTCTTGTAGAGTCGTACTCTATTCAATTGTTGTTGATAAACCCCAAGGATTGTAGTCCATAATAAAAAGAAAATTGTACATACATCTTGTGTTCTTTGTGTTCCTTGTGGTGATGACTTATTGATGATATATGTTGTTGATATATGTTCACATCTAACTAGTTACAAATGAAAACAATGAGCAATGAGTAAATGTTGAATGCTAACTAATGAGTTTTGTGTAAGAGGGAAGTTTTTGAAAAAGAGCCCCACACTCATTCACCCCCCCTCTAAGTGTGGTAGGTGTGTNAAAAGTCTTGAAACTATTGTCCATCTCAAGACCCAAATTGAAGAAGCCAAAAGGGTAGAGGAACTATTGAAGAATCAAATTAATGAAAAGGAAGAGTCATGTGATAAGTTAGAAGTTGAATTTGTTGACCTTAGAAAGAAGGTAGAGAAGTCAAACAAATTCTTGAATAGCTCACAAATCTTGAATGAGATCTTGGAAAGTCAAAGATCTCCATATGACAAATCAGGTCTTGGATACAAAGAAGAAGCTACACATGCTGAAGAAAGCACATCAAAGGAGCATGAGGTAAGTCCATAAAAGGATGAAGGCAATGTTGCAAATCAACCATCCACACAAGGCAAAGAAAATTTCAAAAGAACAAAGCAAGGAAGACATCAAGAAGATATCTTTGGGACACCAAATCTAAGGTATGAAAGTATTTTTCATGGGCATTATTATTCATGTAATGAATATGGTCACAAAACTTTTGAATGTAGAGCTTATGAAAGGAGACATAATGGAAGATTTTATAACACCATAAGGTGTTGGAGATGTGATCAAGTAGGACACATTTTTGTTCACTGCAACACCTGTTGGCACAGGGGTAGACCCAGGATTCAATGCTACAACATCGCACCAACAAAACCCTAACTACTAGCCCTTTTGGCAACACCTGTGAAGTAGATGAAGTCTCACCCGAGGTAGAGGCAGGAGTGGTTGCAGGACTCAGACGTATGCAATCTTAGTCGGGACACAGATCTATGATTCAGGCACTTAATAGAGCACTTAGCAATCAACATTCATCAATATCCAGTTCTTAGTAAAAGCGCATACAAACCTTAATTACATAGTATCATAGTATTTAACTAGATCCAATATATAATAACACTTAGCATGGAAGGAACTCATTATATCCAACAGATTCAATCACTAAGCATACTTCACATAGCTCAGATCTAGCATTCATTCACCTTATTAAGCACAAAGAAACAACAAATCTATCTAACATTCATAAAGCACTAATAAAATCATTTACAAACACATCAATACATTGCACCAAGTAGATAAACACAACATATACATGGTTCACCCCCACCCTGGGGCTACGTCCACCAACTCTTCTTATCTTATATTATCTTTTGTCAATCAGTTACATGCACAGAGCCTCAAAAACCCTACTCTTCATAGGATAGGATATCTGCACACTCCACTAGATCCTCCTTTCCCAAGATAGGTTATGATGCAGGAGCATCCACAGCGCATCAAGTGAGCCAGCACATCGAGCGGAGAACAGCTCGACAGCGCCAGCATAAAATTTTGAAACACCTTGATATTGTTGCGCAAACCATTAATGTCTTGATTTGATGAAGTGCACTTGTACATTGTAATGGACCTTGAGCAGATAAGCTCACGTCCTTAGTAGATAGGAAGGCATTTAATAGAATTGATGATGTTAGATAGGAATTGATTGTAGATTTGATAGGTGTAGAATTCGAGAGGGAAAATGGAATATAAGCACCCTCCTTTGTACATTGTATCATTTATCATCATTCATTCAGGAGAAAGAAGAGAAGAGCAAGCAAAGAACTTGTGTAGAACACCCATGTACAGATTGAATTAATAGAAGAGAAGCTTTGATTCAATTCCATGGTTATGTGTTATTTCCCTGTGTGTTGATATTATGCTCATGAGTATTTTGCTTCTTGCTATGCACTTGCTTTTATATGCTGTGTATATGTGATTTCATGATTAAGGTGAATTCTGTGAGAGTAAGAGATTAGTTTCAATTGTTTCTCTATTCTGAGCCAGAGGATTCCTGCATAGAGTGCAGTGGAGTTTGTCCACAAGGAGTGTGTGACTGCAGGGTTCAGATAGAGGAAACTTTTGTGCTAAGTTCTCAGAGTGCAGGAATTGGCACTGGAGCCATGCAAGGTGTGCGCAGGTTGGACGAGTCTCAGGGTTGAAATTCTGAGCCGGGAAAGTGGAAGATTTTTGCTGCAGGAGTGCACAGAGCTAAAGAGTTCTGATACTTAGTGTATTCGGAGCTTACCTGCAAGGAGTGTGCGCAACAAGTCTTCATTTCAGACTGGTGAAGCAGGGATAAGATTAGGAGGGATAGTCCCTTTGTGGTATTGCAGAGACGGACCCAGGAGAAGGTTCAATGGGAAGGAGGTCAGAGTGAAAGAAATCGCCAGGGAGGAGAGTCGACGGCTAGGGATAGCATAAGAGATTCGCGAAGTCCCACTGATCGTCAGATCTTGGGGAAGTTGCGTGGGAGTTATCCATTCAACGCAGGAGGAATCAAGAGCCATCGCATATCGGCATGTCGGGGTTTGCATAGGCAAGAGTTTCAAACCCGTTGAAATCGCGATTAGTGATTTCCCGAGTTCATCGAAACCGTCGATTTCTAGGGGACAGGTGGCACGAGATCCCGCGAGAATCGGGACTCGACACTTTGGAACTTCTGGTGTCGAAGGGATCGCGGAGGAAACGTGAAATCCCGAATTGCGACAGGTCCCACGGCGAGAGCGTGTGGTACTGACAAGTGGCATCACATCAGAGTTTGGGGTTCGGGGATTTGTGTTGCAAGTGAATTGCGGCATCGCAGGTGCCGATTTCCTGATAGGGAAATCCTCGAAAAGGCGGAAGCGTTGACTCTTTGACCATCGGGCTTCGGAGTTTTAAATTTCACAAGAATCGTGCTCGCGTGTTTCGCGATATCGCGAAACCCGATTTCTCGTCAAGCAAAGGGGAGATAGCCGAGGAGATAGCTGTGGGTATTGAGAACTCCCGAGAGGAGTTGGAAGAGTCTTGGACTCTTCGGGCCAAAGTTAGAGAAGGCCCTGGTGGAAGCGGGTTGCCTAAGAGGGGTGACTTGCGTCAGAGTGGTATCAGAGCGGGAGAAGAGTTCCCTTTGTTTTCAGTAACAGAGGAGAAAAGAAACTTACACCATGCCACCGAGAAGAGGTAGACAATCACCCAATCCAGAGGAGGAAAGGGAATTGTCCAGAGGAAGAGAAATGTCCAGGGAAGGAAGTAACCATGGACAAAATGTAGAAATGGAGAGGGAATTATGAAATCTTCGTGCTAGAGTGGAGGATATGGAAGCGGCGCATAGACACGCAGCGCATAATGGAGATCTAAGTGACTCCGAGGTTGAAGAAGAAGCTGGACGTGAAGAAGAGGTTGCAGCTGGTGATGCATCAACCGAACGGTTGATTAAAGCTATTACCAGGATGAGCTGCAAGACCAAAATGGACATTCCAGTCTATGAGGGAAGCCTGGATGCAGAAGAGTTGTTGGACTGGATCCGAGAATTGGATACCTACTTCGACTACAAAGATATCGAAGAGGATAAGAAGGTAAGGCATAATGTTACCAAGTTGAAGGGACATGCGGCCTTATGGTGGGACGAGTTGTAGGCAGACAAACGTTCCAAAGGAAAACGGAGAATCAAAAGCTGGGATCGGATGATTGCTAAGATAAAGGCAAAATTCATCCCCAGAGATTACCAGATCACTCTGTTCAGGCGCATGCAGAACCTGAGATAGAAGTTGATGACGGTGAAGGAGTACACCGAGGAATTTTATAAGCTCAACATCAGAGAAGGTCATTGGGAGAGCGATGATGAGAAAGTGGCTAGATACCTGAATGGTTTAAGATACGACATTCAGGATGAGTTAAGCATGGCAGTTATTAGAACTGTTGAAGATGCTTACCAATTGGCTCTGAAAGCCGAGGAGAAGCTGAGCCGTAAGAAAGGTTAGCGAGGGTGAGGCAGAAGTCAGCCCAGAGGCAAGGCAGTTGCCCAGGACAGAACACAGAAGCCCAAGGAGGAATGGCAGAGACCTCAGGGTAAAACTGAAAGAGGTGGAACCTCGCAGCAAAGGCAGCAATATGCTGAGCCGAGGAGACAACATACCGAGCAGGGGGGTGGATATGATGACGTGAACACTTTTCCTCGTACCAGAGGTAGGGGAAGAGGAAGAGGAGGAGTGATCACATGTTTTACATGTGGAAAGAATGGGCACAAATCATTTGAGTGTCCAGAGAAGAAACAAGCCAGAGGAGAAGCTCACATCACTGAAGCGCAGAGACGTGATGGGGAGGATGAAGATATCGGAAGTGGGAAGTCACTGACAGTGCACAAAGTTCTCTTGACACCTGAGAAAGAGGTGGAGAACACAGCCCAGAGAACCAGATTGTTCAGGACCACGTGCAAGACCAAGGGCTGGAAATGCAAAGTTATAGTGGACAGCGGAAGCACCGACAATCTCGTTTCGACCGAGATGGTGGAAAAGCTGGAGTTGGAGACGACCAATCACCCGAGTCCATACAAGGTATCATGGCTGCAGAAAGGACACTAAGTAAGTGTCACTAAACAATGCTTGGTTGATTTTAAAATGGGTGAATATAAAGATAGAGTCCTGTGTGATTTCATTCCCATGGATGTCTGTCATGTATTATTGGGGAGGCCATGGCAATATGACCAAAATGTAGTTCATGACGGGAGAATGAACACGTATACCTTAGAGAAGGATGGGATGATGCATAGATTGCTTCCGAAAAAGGATGTAGAAGTGAAACCGGAAGTGAGCAATTCAATACTTCTCATGAGTGGGAAGGAGATTCTCACAGAGATGGAGAAGAAGGAAGATCCACAATTATTTGTGGTTAGGAAACCAAGAATTGTCCTGACTAGCACAAGAGTGGATGACTTGCCAGATGAGATTCAGGAACTGCTGGGAGAGTTCGCTGACATCATTGTGGATGAACTACCTCGTTCATTTCCACCAATGAGGAGTGTGAGTCACCACATAGACCTCATACCTGGAGCAACTTTGTTGAACAAGGCTGCGTATAGACTGACACCTCAAGAGAATGAGGAAGTCAAGAGACAAGTACAGGACTTGCTGGATAAAGGACTGGTCAGGGAGAGTCTGAGTCTGTGTGCCATTCCAATGGTACTAAGTCTGAAGAAGGATGGAGGTTGGAGGATGTGTACAGACTCTAAAGAGATAAACAAAATCACCATCAGGTACAGATTTCCACTGCCGAGAATGGATGATCTGATGGATTGCCTGAGTAGGGCAAATTACTTTTCGAAGATTGATCTGAAAAGTGGATATCACCAGATTCGCATGAGAGAGGATGATGAATGGAAGACAACATTCAAGACAAACGAGGGTTTGTATGAATGGTTGGTCATGCCGTTTGGCTTGACAAATGCGTCGAGCACATTCATGAGGCTGATGAATGAAGTCCTGAGGGAATTCATCGGGAAATTTGTTGTCATATATCTGGACGACATATTGATTTTCAGTAAGACCAAGGCTGAGCATTTGAAACATTTAGCCATTGTGATGAGGAAGCTACAGCAAGAGAAGTTGTTAGTCAACATGAAGAAATGTTCGTTCATGCAGACAGAACTCATTTATTTGGGTTTTTTTATCTCAACAAATGAGTTGAAAATGGATCCTGAGAAGGTAGAAGTGATCAAGAATTGGCCATCACCCAGAAATATTTTTGAGATGAGAAGTTTCCATGGACTTGCTAGTTTTTACAGGAAGTTCATCAGGAATTTCAGTGGAATTAGCGCAGCAATGATGGACAGAGTGAAGAAGCGGCATAAGACTTTTCATTGGACAACAGAGGCTGAAAGAAGCTTCAATCTGTTGAAGCGAAAGATCACAAAGCAACCAATTCTAGTGTTGCCTGATTTTCAGAAAACCTTCCAAGTGAAGTGTGACGTGAGTGGATATGCAGTAGGAGGGGTCTTGAGTCAGGAGGACAGGCCTGTTGCATATTTCAGCGAGAAGCTGGATGACGCAAAGATGAAATAATCCACGTATGATAAGAAGTTTTATGCCATCATACAAGCGTTAAAGAAGTGGAGGCATTACTTAATACCCAAGGAATTTTTTCTGTACAGTGACAATCATGCATTGTAGTTTGTAATTCAACAGGATAAGGTGAACCAGAAGCATGCAAAATGGGTGGAGTACATGCAGAATTTTACATTTGTAATCAAGCACATTTCAGGAACTGCTAACAAAGTGGCTGATGCTTTGAGCAGGAAATGTTTGTTGTTGCAGGAATTCAGAGTCAAGACATTGGGCTTTGAGAATCTGAAGGACATGTATGCAGGTGATGCAGATTTTGGAGAGGCATACGAGGCCGCTGAGAACCCGGTTCTCAGGGATCGGAGCCCATGGATAAATTACATGGTCCAGGAAGGATTGTTGTTTAGAGGCAATCAACTGTGCATTCTGAATTGCTCCATGAGGGAGAATCTGCTGAAAGAGAAGCATAGTGGAGGATTAGCAGGTCATTTTGGACATGATAAAACATTTGCCAAGCTGAGTGAATCATATTATTGGCCGGGCATGCGTGCAGATGTAAAAAGTTTTGTTGACCGATGCAGGATTTGTCAACATTCGAAGGGCCGAAAACAGAACGCTGGATACTATCAACCGTTGCCCATACCTGAGAGGCCATGGGAGGCAATTAGCATAGATTTTGTATTGGGTTTTTCGAGGACGCTGAGAGGGGTTGATTCCATCTTTGTGGTGGTAGATAGGTTTTTGAAGATGACACATTTTATACCGTGTCAGAAGACCAGCGATCCGACCCACATCGCAAACCTGTTTTTCAAAGAAATCGTCAGACTGCATGGATTGCCAAGAAGTATAGTCTCGGACAGGAATACAAAGTTCATAGGTCATTTTTGGAGGACGCTATGGAAGAAGTTGGGAACTAATTTGGCTTTTATTTCAGCTTACCATCCGCAGACGGATGGACAGACGGAAGTGGTCAACAGAAGTCTTGGAGACTTGTTGAGAAGCTTGGTGACAGAGCACCATAGAAGCTGGGACAACATATTGCCACAGGTAGAGTTCGCTTACAATGACTCTGTAAACAGGAGTACAGGAAGAAGTCCATTCTAGATTGTGTATGGGACACAACCAAGGGGAGTTTCTGAACTCAGGGAGTCAGAATAGGCTGAGACTAGCAGCGCGAGCACTGAAGAGTTTGCTGAGGCGATGCAGGAACTACACAAACAGGTGAAGCAACGACTGATGAAATCAAATCAGGAATACAAGCGCAGAGCCAATCAGTGGAAGAGACAACTTCAGTTTGAAGTTGATGATTTGGTTCTAGCACACTTAAGGAAGGAAAGGTTCCGAAGGGGAACATACAACAAATTGAAGATGAAGAAAATCGGGCCGTGCAGAGTCCTGAAGAAATTCGGGGAGAATGCCTATGAGATTGAGTTGCCGGATGGCATCGGGATATCTTCGATATTTAATGTTTCGGATTTATACACCTACAAATATGGAGAAGCACAGACTGAAACTGAAGAACCAGTAGTCCAGTGGTAGAAGCAGATGCCAGTAGCAGAAAAGCCTCAGATGGAGCATATACTGGACAAGCGAGCGGGAAAGAAGACCAGGCGAAAGTAGTATTTTGAGTACCTAGTGAAGTGGAAGAATCACCCAGATGAGGATGCCAGCTGGGAGACAGAAGCAGTGATACGGAGGCATGGAAAAACCGTGCAGGAGCTCATGGACAGGAGCCCATGAAAATTTTCGAGCCGAGGAGTATGATGCAGGAGCATCCACAACGCATCAAGTGAGCCAGCACATCGAGCGAAGAACAACTCGACAGCGCCAACACAAAATTTTGAAACACCTTGATATTGTTGCACAAACCATTAATGTCTTGATTTAATGAAGCGCACTTGTACATTGTAATGGACCTTGAGCAGATAAACTCACGTCCTTAGTAGATAGGAAGGCATTTAATAGAATTGATGATGTTAGATAGGAATTGATTGTAGATTTGATAGCTGTAGAATTCGAGAGGGAAAACGGAATATAGGCACCCTCCTTTGTACATTGTATAATTTATCATCATTCATTTAGGAGCAAGAAGAGAAGAGCAAGCAGAGAACTTGTGAAGAACACCCATGTACAGATTGAATTAATAGAAGAGAAGCTTTGATTCAATTCCATGGTTATGTGTTATTTCCCTGTGTGTTGATATTATGCTCGTGAGTATTTTGCTTCTTGCTATGCACTTGCTTTTATATGATTTGTGTATGTGATTTCATGATTAAGGTGAAGTCTGTGAGAGTAAGAGATTAGTTTCAATTGTTTCTCTATTTTGAGCCAAAGGATTCCTGCATAGAGTGCAATGGAGTTTGTCCGCAAGGAGTGCGTGACTGTAGGGTTCGGATAGAGGAAACTTTTGTGCTAAGTTCTCAGAGTGAAAGAATTGGCACTGGAGCCATGCAAGGTGTGCGTAGGCTGGATGAGACTCAAGGTTGAAATTCTGAGCCGGGAAAGTGGAAGATTTCTGCTGCAGGAGTGCGCAGAGTTGAAGAGTTCTGATACTTAGTGTATTCGGAGCTTAGCCGCAAGGAGTGCGCTCAACAAGTCTTCATTTCAGACTGGTGAAGCAGGGATAAGCTTAGGAGGGATAGTCCCTTTGTGGTATTGCAGAGACGGACCCAAGAGAAGGTTCAACGGGAAGGAGGTCAGAGCGAAATAAATCGCCAGGGAGGAGAGTCGACGGCCAGGGATCGCATAAGAGATTCGCGAAGTCCCGTTGATCGTCAGATCTCGGGGAAGTTGCGTGGGAGTTAGCCATTCAATACAGGAGGAATCAAGAGCCATCGCATATCGACATATCGGGGTTTTCATAGGAAAGAGTTTCAAACCCATTGAAATCGCGATTAGCGATTTCCTGAGTTCATCGGAACCGTCGATTGCTAGGGGACAGGTGGCACGAGATCCCAGGAGAATCGAGACTCGGCACTTCGGAACTTCTGGTGTCGAAGGGATCGCGGAGGAAACGCGAAATCCCAAATTGCGACGGGTCCCATGGAGAGAGCGTGTGGTACTGACAAGTGGCATCACATCGGAGTTCGGGGTTCGGGGATTTCTGTTGCAAGTGAATTGTGGCATCGCAGGTGCCGATTTCCCGATAGGGAAATCCCCGAAAAGGTGGAAGCGTTGACTCTTTGACCATCGAGCTTCGGAGTTTTAAATTGCACAAGAATCGTGCTCGCGTGTTTCATGATATCTCGAAACCCGATTTCCCATCAAGCAAAGGGGAGATAGCCGAGGAGATAGCTGTGGGTATTGAGAACTCCCGAGAGGAGTTGGAAGAGTCTTGGACTCTTCGGGCCAAAGTTAGAGAAGGTCCTGGTGGAAGTGGGTTTCCTAAGAGGGGTGACTTGCGTCAGGTTACAACACAAATCCTTCTTACAAATACTTTCACTTAGCTCTGCATGTCCTACATAGCATGCACAAAAGCAATCTCTATTTAGCACTTAGCACTTTCGATCACACAACTCAAACTTGTAGCTCTTTACTTACTTCACCTAGCTACTTATTTATACATTACAAAAGTGGGCCTAAGCATGGATAAACCCATGGGACAACATTCCCATACCTGTTACATAATCATAAAAACCAAAAAGGCCTGAGAAAGGGGTCAAGATCCCGCGATCTCTGCTTCATCTTACGCTCTGTATTCGACAACCTGTAGAAATCCCAAAAATAGCTCAATTATGACCAAGTATCCTCAAAACTTGGTCAAGGGCCAAAAATCCCCAAACACTCACATCTGACTTGTCCCGAGTCACTCTGATGTGGGTAGTTATTCTTCTAAAGCCTCGAGCTTGGCTCGCGCTGCTTACACTTGTTGTTGTTCTATGACCTCTTGTTCTTCAAATTCTTGGATGACTGCCTCATTCATGGGTCCCTCTAGGCATTGTTCAACTACAGTAACAACTTGCTCTAGTTCTACTCCTCGACCTTCTATCTCTGTGAACAGTTGGTAAGCCTCATCCTGTATAGGTTGGAGCCTCTAAGTCACTTCCATGACTTTTCTCTGAACAATGTGAACCTGTTGCTTAGCAGTGCGCTGCTCTTAGGATCGCTTCATTCTTTCAATAGCTTACAGAGGCTTCAATTGTGCCTATATTTTTTTTGCTTGCTACTTCACCTC
>JZKD02S1641626.1:93564-106274 GCA_000966675.3 Picea glauca
GTTTGGTTTGTACAATACAATATGCAGGAGGAAAAATCGATAGGGTTTAACAGCTGCAAGCGCTCAAAGGGGAATGAATCAATGTAATGCGTGCGAAGGTGGTGGGATTATCACCTCCATGCAGTGTATTAATGGCACAGTACAGTGCTGTTCAATCAATAATAATAACGTTTAAAATATATTAATCGACCAACCCGAATCGGTGAATAACCATATCAACGTGCCATTAAGAAAATGTAAAACCAAAACCATATGTTATATTAATGCGCCAAGTGTAAAACATTGCCATGACACCAAACTCACCTTTGACCCATGCGCTTGTTGCATAGTCCAAATTTATAAAACATTGAAACAAGAGATTTTATAAAATCTATAAGTCGAGAGCTCATAATAATAGGATCATATCATAAATAAAACTTTAATCCACCATGACCTCTATATAATCAAGTATAATTCATCAATCAACAAGCTCAATGCCTTATCAATTAAAAAATCAAGTTGCGCAATCAGAGTGATGATAAACAAGTGGACATAGTTCGAAAAATAAACCAAAGGTAAGTACCAATCAGCATATCAATGAGAAGTTCATAATAGTCCAAATGACGATGGATGAGTTTTGACGCTTTCAGTCGTGAAAACTAAATTGAAACGTATTTGCAAATGTCGCTTGAAATGAAAGTGTTGTCTCTTGCGAAATGCGACAGAAATTTGGAATTCAAGAGACATAGGTGTAGGCAGCTTTTAGGGAAATTGAAAAAATTGAATTGGCTGCCAACAAGTTAGTAGATGAGGGTGTTTCTCATTATTATTTAATGTGGTACCTGGTTGGTAAACCTTTCATGTCATTGGTTTTCTTGTCGGGCGGGATGTAGACACCTCCATGTTCCTCAAAACAGTCGCTAGCCCTGAGACCTTAAATGGTTAAAATCGATGGGAACCTGGGCTTGAGCGTTTCTTATGTGTCTTGGAGGTCCTAACCATTGCAGGGTAGGATGGATGGGTAGTCAGTCTGACTTATTTCTGAGTGATCATCGTTAATTCATGCAGTTGCCTGTTGTACGTCGTATGTTGTCTTGTTGTGTTCATCTTGCTTGCGTCTTGTTCGTCGTCGGGTTACTAGTTTCTACCTGAGAAGTCGGCCAGGAGCCTATCTGACTTTCTCTCTCTCCGGAGCAGAGGACTAAGATTAAACGCCCTGCTTTCCTATGCAGAAATAGTAAAATCTACTGTTATGGATTCTTCCTTATGTCTATGGTCATTTAATGCTTGCAGTTGTGCGCTTTATGTCTTCTTGTTGTGATCTTCATGGTTGCGTGTTGTTAGTCGTCGGGTGGAGACGTAGAGTCAAGTGTGTCTGTTTCCCTTCTACACGCGCGCACACACCTTACCCAAAAAAAAAAAAAAAATTGCACCTGTTATCAGAGTTGTTGTCGTAACGAGAAGGTATCTTACATATGGTATCAGAGCCGGTTCGACCCGCGACTTGGTATTCACTACGACTTCCATTGACATGATTAGATTTAATTATACTGTTGCTGATCGAGTTGATTGTGTGCGTGCAGGTAATCATGGTTAGAGGATGTCGCTGAGGCAGACGACGGGGTGCTACAGGAGGAGGCGTGACGCCTCCAGTGGCATCCACGCCTGAGGGGTCTATCCCCCAAGGAGGCGAGCAGGTTCTTGGACAGGAGCACATAGCAGTTGGCGATGTTGTCAGGATGATGAGATCTTTTCAGTGCATGTCCGAGGCACTGATCAGCCGATTGGATAGAGACGAGGCCAGGGCGTCGGCACCCGCTGAGGTTCCACCGCGCGCACTGGCCGTCACTGGTAGCATTCACCGTGAACTCGAGAAGGTTAAATTTCCCAAGTTCATTGGTGCCTCGAATGGCGCCACTGCCGAGGCATGGTTGGAGAATATGGCGATGTGCTTTGCACTTCGCGATTATACCTCCAACATGAAGGTCCGCATGACGGTCTTTCAAATGAAGGGGAGCGCTCTTCTATGGTGGAAGACGCTCCTGCCGCAGCTGAACATGACCGTTGAAGACATGTCATGGGAACTGTTCCGAGAGAGGTACCTTTCAGAGTAATTCATTGAGCGTCAGCTCAATGAGTTCAACGCATTACGACAGGGAGGTTGTACGGTGCCCGAGTACGAGGCACGTTTTATGGAGTTGCTCCGGTATGCTCCGAACCTTAACACTTAGAAGCTCAAGGTCAACAAGTTCGTGTTTGTCCTTAATGGAAGCCTGCATGCAAAGGTTAGGATATTGATGCCTCAAACCTTGCATGACGTTGTCCAAAAGGCACTCATAGAAGAGGAGGAGCTTATCAGTGGGGGTCAGACCAGGACTCCAGCGAGACCAGCTACACCACAGCATCAGACACCAGCGAGACATACGCCGGGATATCGTGGCTTCTAGAGAGGATCCACTTTCACTACACCTTGATGACCGCCGCCTCAACAGCAGACACCTTATCGGGGACCACAACACCAGTAGCAGCGTCGCCCACAGCAACAACATTTTAGGCCTATTCAGCAGAACAGACCGGGGTTCCAGGCTAGTGGGTTGTCATCTTCTACTTCGGGTACCAGGACTACTAGGCTGAAGAAGGGGTGTTGGACGTGTGGGGAGACACACTACTAGCACGACTGTCTTGTGGAGAGGACCAGGGCGTCCAGATCAGCTGGACCCACTACAATGGGAGATATGGGCAAGGCCCATCGGATTCATGTAGTGGTGAATAACCGCCAGGTAGAGCACTAGTCGAATGTGCTCGAGATGATAGGTACTGTCACTGACCAGACCCTTAGTGTTTTGATAGACCCAGTTGCTACTGAGAGTTTCATTTCTGGTGTAGCTCTAAAAAGGATTAAGGTAAAGGCAGTCGAACAGGACGAGTTTAACTTCATAGAGATGGCTTCTAGAGCCAAACAGAAGGTTGGAGGAAAGGTTACAGGTTGTGACCTTAACCTGGGAGAGTTTGTCACGAGGGTCAACTTGTACGTCACGATCTTAGTATCTTATGACATCGTGATTGGTATGGATTGGTTGGAATCGCATGAGGTGATACTCAACTGTAAGACAAAACGATTGACCTTGGTTGATGACGTAGGAAAGAGACGTGTGATTACAGGACTAAACCATGGAGTTTCCCTGAGGTTCATCTCTTCCTTACAGTTACAGAAGAGTATGTGCAAGGGGTGTAAGCTTTATGCGATCCTTGCATTAAAAGAAAAGGGAGTAGCGGAGGGTCTAGAACACCTTCCGGTGGTGAGAGAGTTTGCAGACGTATTTCCAGAGGAGTTACCTGGGATGCCGCTGGAAAGGGAACTAGAGTTTACCATAGACCTGAAACCGACGACCGAACTGATAGCAAGAATGCCTTATTGGATGTCGACCCCGTAGTTGCAAGAGTTGAAAATGCAACTGAAGGAGTTGTTGGACCTAGGACTGATACGTCCTAGTGTGTCACCGTGGGGTGCACCTGTTATTTTCATACGAAAGAAGGACAGATCATGGAGGCTTTGCATTGACTGCCGTCAACTGAATAAGTCTACGATCAAGAATCAGTATCCCTTACCAAGAATTGATGACCTGTTCGATCAAATGAAGGGTGTGACGGTGTTCTCCAATATTGATTTGCGATCAGGGTATCACCGGTTACGGATCAAGGAGGATGATGTCCCTAAAACCGCCTTTAAGATGAGATTTGGACATTACGAGTTTACTATTTTACCGTTTGGACTGACAAACGCACCAGGGGTATTTATGAGTTTGATGAATGGGGTGTTTCGCGAGTACTTGGACAAGTTCATCCAAGTATTCATTGACGATATTTGATTTACTCTCGGATGATGGAGGAGCATGACGAGCACTTGCACTTGGTACTACAGTGTTTACAAGAGCACAAATTGTATGGGAAGTTGTCCAAATGCTCTTTTTATCAATCGAGGATTCACTACTTAGGGCATGTCATCTCCGGTGAAGGTATCGCCGTGGATCCAACCAAGGTTGAGGCTATTATGGAATGGCCTGCGTCGACGAATGTCACAGAAGTGCATAGTTTTATGGGTTTAGCAGGATACTATCAACGGTTTGTCAAGGGATTTTCGAAGATAGCAAATCCGATCACGAAATTGTAGAAGAAAAATAAGAAGTTTGTTTGGACCGAGAATTGCACGGAAGCATTTCGAAGGCTTAAAGAGTTGTTGACCACAACGCCGATACTAAAGGTCCCTGACATGGACGTAGACTTCTTGGTATGCACTGACGCATCCAAGGAAGGTTTAGGCGGAGTCTTGATGCAAGACGGACGAGTGATTACTTACATTTTTAGGAAACTGGGAAGGCATGAGGAGAACTACGCGACGCACGATTTGGAGCTATTATCCATCGTATATGCCTTGAAATTTTGGAGACACTACCTTGTTGGACGAAAATTTGAATTAAGGACTAATCATTGTGGACTACAACACATTTTTACGCAAAGCGACCTGAACGCGCGACAACGGCGTTGGTCGGAATTGCTTAGCGAGTACGACTTCGAGATTAATTACATAAAGGGAACAGTGAACCGAGTGGCGGATGCCTTGAGTCGTAGGCCACACATCTTTTCAGTGTTACCTCTTCAGACAAATCTACGTGAGAAGATTCTCACTTTACAACGTGATGATGACTGATACAAAGAAGTCGAGGATTTTATCGGACAAAACACAATGATGGTACCACGATATGAGGGATATTCATTTGATAGTGATGGTTTATTGAGGTTTAGAAGTCGGATTTATGTACCACCAAACGACGAGTTGAGGATGATGATCCCGAGCGAGGCTCATAGAGCAGTTTACATGGTGCACCCAAGAGTCACAAAGATGAGGGCAGACCTTAAACCCTTATTCTTCTGGAAGGGAATGAAGGCCGACATAGTCAAATTTTTGGCTAGATGTCTCGATTGTCAGCAGATAAAGGCTGAACATAGACACCTGGAAGGATTACTTCAACCACATGCAATTCCGGAATCGAAATGGGAAGTTATTTCGATGGATTTTATTGTTGAATTGCCACTGACGGCAAGGAGACACGACTCGATTTTTGTAGTAGTAGACACTCTGATGAAGAGTGCTCACTTTATTCCTGTGCGTACGACGTATCAGGCACCTGACATAGCGAGAGTTTTCATCAGTGAGATTGTGAGGCTACATGGCGTGCCTAAAAATATTATATCCGATCGAGGATCGGTGTTTACTGGACGATTTTGGATGAGTTTCCAAGAGGCCTTGGGAACCCAACTTAATTTTAGTACTGCGTATCAACCAGAGACTAACGGATAGACCGAACGAATGAACCAAACCTTGGAAGACATGTTTCACATGTACGTGATGGACCAACAAAAGCGTTGGGAGGAATTCTTGCCTCTAGTAGAGTTCGCTTACAAAAACAGTTATCAGAGTACCATAAAGATGGCACCTTTTGAGTTTCTTTATGGGCGACCATGTCGGACGCCCTTGAGTTGGGATCAGCTTGAGGATAGGGTCTTGGTGGGACCAGAAGTGATCCAAGAAATGGAAGAGAAAATTCAAACCATAAGACAAAGTATTAAAGAAGCGTAGGATCGACAGAAGAGTTATGTCGATGCACACCGAGTCGACTGTAGTTACAAGGTCGACGATCGATTCTTCTTGTGGGTTAAACCGCATAAGAGTTCGATCAAGTTTGGAAAGGGATCTAAACTCTCTCCTAGGTTCATGGGACCTTTCGAGATTGTGGAGAGAAAGGGTCCCATAGCCTATCGACTAGCCTTACCTGATTCTTTGAGGCGTATGAACGATGTTTTTCATGTATCTGTTTTGAGACATTATATTAGTGATCCTACGCATGTGATTGACATGAGTTCCTTGTAGGTATCGGATGAGGGAGTTCTCACGGCTGAGCCGGTCCGCATCTTGGATCATCACGTTCAACAGTTACGACGTCGAGCGATAGATCAGGTCAAGGTCCAGTGGCACAGTTATAGTCCACACTCAGCAACCTGGGAGGACGCATATGATATGCGTCAACAGTTCCCATTTTTGTTTGATAGATAGACTTATGATACTATGGTACCTTTAATTCGGCATTATGTAACATATCGCTCTGGCGCACTGAGAAAACTTGTTCTTTGAGGACACTTGCTCGGAAGTGATTTGGACTTTTATGATGTTAAAACATTTATCCTTGATTATGATGCATTATGATAGATGACATGATATTTTACTGCTTGACGTAGACAGGTGCTTTTGACTCAGTTTTATTGAGTGTGCAGGGTTTTTGGACCTTGAGGATGCAGAGGCATCGGTGGAACCCCCTTGTACTCCGGATTGAGTCAGGGAGTGTGCTATTGGGTTGATTTATTTACTGTGATATTTCATTGATTTGATGATATGATGTTCGCATGTTCTGACATGATTGTTGATGATGCAGGTTGACGATAGCTTGATGACTAGACTCACATATGGAGTAAAGGGGCCACACACAATTTCCAGAGAGGTTGAGGGAGAGGTGTGGATAACAGCCCTGCCACAGCCTACTAGCACTCCCGCCGTGGCTTGAACTATAGGTTAACGATTACCTAGTTCGAGAGGATCCATGATGTCGTGAGGGCATACTGCGACAGTCGCTCACGATGATTCTAAGGGGCGCGCAATAAGGCGCGGGCCTTATTCCTTAGAGCCCTTAGTCTCCCACAAGTTCACCTGGTGGAGTGTTGACTCTAGGGGTTATAGATGTCTACCAATCAGTCAAGTTGGCGAGTGGCACCCTTGGAGCACGTGGTGCATCATGAAGGGCACGTCGCGCAAAAGAACCACAAGAAGCGAGTGGCACCCTTGGAGCACGTGGTGCATCCTGAAGGGCACGTCGCACAAAAGAAATGAATGAGGCAAGTGGCACCCTTGGAGCACATAGTGCGTCCTGAAGGGCACGTCGCGTTGATCTTGATAAAGAAACAAACCTAGATGGCCCTAAGACATTAACGCCTTAAGAAATCCTTAAACAACTTCCCTAACCAATTGTCGCCTAGCTCAGAATCTAAGTTCTAAGTCTAAGACTTTTTAGGGTAAAAATTTAGTGTAACCTTAAAGAAAAAGGCCCTAGAATAAAAATAAAAATTCAAACAAAAACCCACTTAAGTAATAGTTAGGTCTTCATAACATTCTTGGGGTAAATGACGAGAGTAAGAATTAAATTAAAACTAATGGTTTCAAAATTTTGCAAAGAAGAAATTATTTCCTAACTTGTGAAAGAACAAAAGATATTAAATAAATAATAAATGGGAAAGAAAGATTTAATAACGAAAATGCCATCTTGGGATTTAATAAAAAGGGGAAAGAAGGGAATAATAAGAATTAGGAAACTAAGTAATGGAGGAAATTTAATAAAGGAAAGATGAGAACTTATGGTAAAAGGCACGGTCAACATAGTAAGGAATCTGAAATTAAGAACCTGCTAATCTGAGCTACTTTAGTAACATCTTTTTTTAGGAAAGTATTTAAAACATGTAAGGGGATCTAGGAACACCCAGGAGTAAATTTAGGAGCGATTCTAGGTGGGTGAGGGAAATGAGTAATTTAATAAATTAAAGAAAATAATTTATTGGAGAAAAGAGGGGGATGGACGACACTTATGTGATGGAGAATATTTCAAATATTTTATTGAAACTTAATTTAAAATGTGAATTAGGAAAGTTGGTGGGTCTCAAAACTCTATAAAAAAAAAGGGAGATGAGGAAGAAAGGGATCGGCGGTTAGTGTATCATTACGCCGCCGAATTTGTGACTTGACTGATTGCTTGTGAGGAGTTGGGATTTTCCAGCTCGGATAGGAGTGGTAGCTCAGCCGTGCGAGGCGAGCAGGGAAGCTAGATCTACCATATGGATAGTTTGTGGCCCCTTTGCAGCTCAGGGGGCTGAGGGGGAAGTAGAGTACCCCTAGCGATTGGCTAGGAGGTACCGGTGAGGTCTCGACGGTCGGCGAGCAGGATCGGGATGGAGCAGTGGACGACACCTGAAGAAAGCATACAGCTAAAGGTACGCCCTTCGGTTTATTGATAGAATGTGTAGGATGTATGATGAGATCTGTAGGTGTTTTATTTGTGATTACTTTTAGAGTCCGGCACAGGAAATCCAATCCTCTACCCTGCTTGATTTTGTGGAATCTATTCTTGATGATACATGTCTGAGTTGACTGGAGTTGCATGTCTACAACGCATTTCTTTAGGTTGGTGTACTATAATTTTATGAATGAAATCCTTAAGTGGGTAATTACGTAATGCAACTTATGAGTGGTAGTCTCGTTTAAAAAAAAAATTGACCTTAATGTGTTTTCTGTTCAGAATTTACCTGCCTGAATTTTACCGAATTTAACTGTCGAATGTATAATGATGCTGGTCATGTATTACTAGATAAGGACGAAAATTATGTCCTTGGCCCTGTTTTAGATTTTTCTGTGAGTTTTTAGAGCATCCCTCGCTGACCTAAATGGGGATCACCATGAACAACAGATTATAATTTATCTTCTGTCAAAGTATACAAATAATTTTTATTTATTTAAATCTAATCTCCTCAGAATTCTATCTAGAGACTGCCCGAGGCTTCTTCCAGCATCTGTAATTCAGTAATTTAACAATGATAAAAAAAATAAAAATAAAAAAATAAAAAAAAACATTTGAGTCTGTTCGTATCAGGGGCATGATCGGTATTTCTTTCTTCACTGTGCATTCTTTAAAACTGTTGCTTGAAATTTTTTCTCTTTCTTGTGTTGACCCTACACTTTACACACCATTTTCTGGGAGGCGTTGCTAGGGTGTTTTCATCTACCTCTTGGATCTCACCTTAATCCCTGAGTCTGGTGCGCTCTGTGATCTCCTGATACGATTTAGATGCGGGACAACGAATCATCCTTCGATGATAGCTCCCTTACCTTCCCTCCTACGACAAATCGCTAGAAGAACATCCTTTCTGTCACTAAAGGGATGTCGGTGTTGTGGTGAAGCCTTAAACCTGATATCCTCGCCCTCCACTCTCGGAGTTAGAACCGTTCCAGGCGATTTTCCTTGGATTGCGTGGACGTTCTGCGTGAGCCTTGCCTCATTCACCTGCCGGCAGTTCGTGGGTGGGCAGCGTTGTATGAGCTGTGAGTCTGCAGGAGAAATTCGCTGGCTCTTACTCTGACACCTTGGGGAATCTACCCCTGAACTTGAATGTTGCGCTATCCACGGACTATTTTAATATACAAAAAAAAACCAGACTGTTCCCCACACGAATCCGGTGGCGCGACAACGATGACTACGCCTGTGCCATAACCCTTTGGTATCCTGTTACTCCTGCGCACTTGGTGCTTGAACCGCTCCAGCCCATCGCTGACCCAAGTCTTTTCTTTCCACCTGCCACATCGATTCCTTACGATTTCCACTTCCAGTTGTAAATAAGGGAAACGATTTACTTTAGGATTTTAGTATTCATAAAAGCGTAAAAAGGGAAAATAACTAACAAAAGATGATTTCAGGTGTAATTAACAGAATGAGATTTCTAATTGAAATAGGATATAAATTACAATGGAGGAAACTTTAGTTACAATCTGTTTTTAATATGATTTTCATCGAAATTTTATTTCATCTAATCGTCATCGCCATTTTATTGCATGGCTATTGTAATGTATGGTCATTGAAAATCGTGGTATGAAACTGTAATTGTAATGTCCTTGCAAACTTGGAGATATACTATGTTAGCAATGGTTAACATATGAAAGGTAATATCATGGCTTCTTTTATTTACAAATGTTATTTGTAGCATAAAAAGYAATGAAGTGGATTTCTTATTGTTAGGACCTTATAATATTATTAATTTAACAACGCATATGGTAAGGACCTCGAAACTAGGGGCCTTGAAAATAAGTAATCATAAGTTGGTTGAAATGTAATATAATAGCACCTTCCTAAATGGGGCCAATTATTTCTTAAGTTATCACTTAATTAGTGTGAAGAATAGTTTAAATAGCGACCCCTTTATTTTTTATATATAAAACATAGGGATAAAGGCGCAAATCTCTAGTCATGGTCCATGTTAGTTAGACTTAAGGAATTGAGGTGAAGATGGTAAGCTTAAACGAATCTGATGACATTGTCATTGTCTTGAATGTGATTGTTATTATGGCAATGTTATTGATTTAAAATGTTACTGTTAATGATACTTTATGCATTTAGATCAATCATACATTTAGATGGCAATGTTAATGTTACTTTATTGATTTCTACATTTAGATCATTTAGTTAATGTTTATGTYACCTTAGTKCTGACGATAAAAGATGTTGAATTTGCGTTAATTATGGGGTTATGAACATCGCGTTGTTGAGACAATTATTGGTTCAGAATCATTGTCTAATGAATTATAAGTTTAATGTTAGTGTATTTTGTTTTAAGGTAATGATAGTATAATGAAATGTTTAATGTTGGTGCTAACGGTAATGGAACTGTAAGGTGATGGTTATTTTTGCCAAGTTAATGGGATAAAAATATGATATGTTTATTATTTCATGGCAGCATTATAAAAGTTTTATTGTTATTTATCAACATAGCCTGTGTAATGTCCGTGAGTTGGGTACAATAAATTATTTTGAGTTAGTAGATGAGGGTGTTGCTCATTATTATTTAATGTAGTACTTGGTTGGTAAACCTTTCGTGTTCTTGGTTTGCTTGTCGGGCGGGATGTAGACACCTCCATGTTCCTCAGAACAGTCGCCAACCCTGAGACCTTAAATGGTTAAAATTGATGGGAACCTAGGCTTGAGCATTGCTTATGTGTCTTGTAGGTCCTAACTATTGCAGGGTAGGATGGATGGGTAGTCAGTCTGACTTATTTCTGAGTGATCGTCGTTAATGCATGCAGTTGCATGTTGTACGTCGTATGTCGTCTTGTTGTGTTCGTCTTTCTTGCATATTGTTCGTCGTCGAGTTACTAGTTTCTGCCTGAGCAGTTAGCCAAGAGCCTATCTGACCTTCTCTCTCTCCGGAGCAAAGGACTAAGATTAAACGCCCTGCTTTCCTGTGCAGAAATAGTAAAATATATTGTTATGGATTCTTCCTTATGTCTATGGTCATTTAATGCTTGTAGTTGTGCACCTTATGTCTTCTTGTTGTGATATTCGTAGTTGTTTCTTGTTAGTCTTCGAGGGGCGACGTGGAGTCAAGGGGGTCTGTTTCCCTTCTAAACGCGCACACACACCTTACCCAAAAAAAAAAAAAAAATTGCACCTGTTATCAGAGTTGTTGTCGTAACGAGAAGGTATCTTACACATTTCCATCATTGGATGTCAATGCCTACGAAATTCCTTACGAATCGTGTTTGACTTGACCGACAGAAAACAATGTGTAGAGCAATATAACCCATTCAATGTCATGTTTTCGTGCGACTACTTCTAATTTTAATATAGTTACATCAAAGCCACCACAATATGTTTTGGAAAGACTATTTTTAATTTTAATGTTAGTAGTATTAAATCCACCTCATTACCTTTTATTTGTAGTGGTTGGGAGTTGGGACACTAGTTTATGGAATTATCAAGAAAAATGGTCCCTATGGAAGGTTTTTTCATGCCATCCTTTCAAAATCAAATGAAGAGACATAACACAAAGGGATCTCAATGTCATATTGGCCTACTACAATAAATACAACAAAGATGATATTGGATCCATAGGCATTGAACCCTCCCCCATGGCACTAGTGAATTTCTCCCACATGTTCAATTCTAAAAAAACTAGAGCTATAGTCTTCAAGACATTGCAAACAACTACCTCACTAATAACAACTTGACACCACTGATTTCACAGACCCTTCAATCTAGTTCATAAATGTGGGTTTCTTGTACTAATAGAAATTGTGAATTGACCCTCTCATTCAAACTCTTCTACAATCTTCATGAATCAAAAAATAGAATTATAACTAATACTAATAAATTTCCATAAATCAATAAATAAAATAAAACTATTTCTAATGAACTCAGACATTAAGTCCTTTAAAATACAAAATTATAAAATGGGATGGTACCATGATTGTGAGAATTTTTTTTCAATGCAATTTGTTCTTTCTTTTTAAATATCATTAAGGATCTGTTTTTTGGGGAGTATTTTGTTGGATTAAAATATTTTTGGCTTTAAATTACATGTGTTTCCTCATAAGATGTAATGCCCCCACTTTGGGACATCATCACAGGGCAAAGACTTATGATGACCAGAGTAGCCAGATGGATGTTATAGCGAGTACAGGGGTATTTGAGAGGCATTTTGGGGTCCAATTGGCATTTATCATCATATTCCATCATTATGAGCCATTCCGCACATGTTGGATTTGGTTTCGTTCCATTCCAACGATTTCCATGATTTTGACTATTTTGAGCTATAAGTTAATTAAAATCACTAAAGAGGGCATTTTGGGCACATTACTTGGAGGAACCTCTCAGTGTAATAGCTCATTGGAATCGGGAGGAGAAGAAATACAGGATGGGATGGCTAGAAGTGATTTCCAGTGGCCAGGGAAGCCACAAGGAGAGATAAGGACATTTTCAGAGGTAAAAAGGTTAATTAATTAATTAAAGTGATTTAATTAATTAATTAAATAATAATAAAATGAAAGTCACTTTGGAGGGACAAGGTGAGACAAAAAGTATAAAAGG
>JZKD02S1641626.1:116507-134913 GCA_000966675.3 Picea glauca
TGTCATTCATATCAAGATAAGAGTCTTAGTACATATGCCAAATTGTATCCAAAATGGAACCCTTAGTTCCTCTTAATCAATAGACTTTATAGTCTTTACATCAAGGATCAGATCCTATAGAAGAGGATCGAATAATACCTAAAATAGCTTAGAATCAAACTAATCAACAAAATAATAGGATAGTTCCTACATAAAGGGAAATCAAACCATATCTTAGTACTAATTCTTCGACAACTACTTTGTTTGAAGGATACCTATAAATCTGGAGTTGATTGCTTCAAAATCTGGATGTAATCTTCTCATCGACCAACTGCCATGTAGAATTTGACAACTAAACCATCATCTTTCATCTTGTCATTTTCATTGGAAAACTGGAGAACTCTATCATTTGCACACTTGTTTCCTGTAATTCTGGAAAGTTGGGATACTCTGCCTTCTGTCAATATCATCTTGGTTATTGCCATGAAGATGGGCATGCTTTTCCCCAAGAATAGATGGCAGTAATCCTTGTTGGTCATATACCTGCATTATTTGGGGTCTAAATGCATCTTCATGTATAAGTTTCCATCCTGCTTCTTCTTGGGTTTCATCCTATGTCTTCCAATTGATTGTAGTTTGAGCTATCCCGATACAAGGTTCTCAACATAATCATTTCCACCATCTCAAACACTACTAACATGGAGGAGAAGGATATTATCAACTTCTGACTCATACAATAGCTGATCAATAACTTTCTCAAAGTGATAACTGAGACAACAGTCTATGTCCCTGCTGCAGAGATTCCATAAATGACATGATCTTAATGCCCATGATGCATGCTAACTTTTAGAATCTTTCCTCAAAACAAACCAATACTGAACCAGTTCCATTTAGAGATATCCCTTTTGCTCTGTATGTGCATGCAATGTTGTCATTATGTCCCTTTTGCTCAATGATAGTGTAAGAACTATTTGCCAAATACCAATGAAGGCTTTGTAAACTCTGCATCCAATGGGTACAATGCTTGCTACAGTTATATAACAACCTAAGTAAAGATCCATTACTCCATCGGCATAACACACCACAGATTCTCCATGATCCGGAGTAAGTGCAACTGGTGCATGGTCTCCTTTAATAAACTGCTTATAGAGTCTTTGATCCTTATAGTTAGAAAACACAACTACATCTCAAGCATGAGAGAATCCAGACTGGTAGACATAAGTGCACAATCACCCTGTTTAGCCATGGAACAATTTCTCACACTTATCATAATAGATCCAAACTCGTCAGAGGCATAATTTTCACCACAAGCTCCACATTAGCTGACCCTCAATCAGATCCCAAAAATAAATTTGACCATTTAGTGTACTGCATACAAGCTGCTTTCCATCATGGCGATTGATTCCAAATATGCTCTTAAAAATGTGCCCTTGAATAGAAATTATTGCAAGAATATATCTTTTGATGAAAAGTATGTTCTGCAACCAATCTTTATTTTAAGACAGTAATAATCAATCAAAGGAAGTTGGACAGAGAGTTTTGAAAGATGCAACTTTCACATCACTTGAAATTGTAAGTTATGTTAGATGTCACATCTTTGAGTGATCTCTTGTGACTCTGCTCAGTGTTATTCCTGCTTTTGATGACAGCCCAAATGTTTGCAAATGAAATTTGTTGCTGAAAGAAGTTTACCAAGATCAACATTTGTCTTCACACCAAGACCATTAAGTAAATAGACAACATCTTCAGTTGCTTCATTGCCCATTGCACCTTTGGCATATGGACACCCTCCAAGTCCAGATATTGATGAGTCGATAACGCTAATTCCCATATGCAGTGAAACAAGAATATTTGCAAGTGATTGCCCATATATATCATGGAAATGAACTGTAAGCTTTTCAACAGGCACAACACTCATTACAGCATCAAGCATTGGAACAATAGTGCCAAGAATATCAACACCTATGGTGTCACCAAGAGAGATTTCATAACATCCCATATCATAAAGCTCCTTTGCAACCTATGCTACGCTTGATTGAGATATGGGGCCTTCAACAGGACATCCCACAACACAAGATACATACCCCCATGCAGGTATTGTTCCCATATACAAATAGGTCTTGGTTGACCCGATTTCCATATAGATCAAATTCTTTTTCGAAAGATTGTATGACAAGCTGTAGCAGCCACAAGCTTCTCCTATTGCAATCTTCAATATAATAGATCACGGGCCCTCTCTTTTGAAGATCCATTGGGGTTCCTTCTGTTCAAATGCTAGGCCACTGCATTCTAATTATTTGATCAACATAACTCGGCAAGCAACTCTCTGGCAATCTCGAGCACATTTGAGCCTGACACTTGTGCACTAGGCTATGCGCTGGTTATCTGACCTATGATTCAATCTTTTTGTTGTGTTGTGTGCAGGTTGCAGGTGCACGTGGAGCTGGAGCTTGATGTGACCATACCTTGTGTTGAGCATATTTACTATGATAACCCTATCTAATATCTTGCTCAAATGGGTGGAGTTCAGAACATTTTGTTGCGATCTTTGTATGAGCTCTTAGCACCTGGTGTTATGAAATTTTATTACCTTTTGATATCTGCAAGCAGCTGAATACTTCCTCCATCTGCTCGGCGCGTATGGATTTGAAATATCCATATGTGACTTGACCTTGCAGATGACTATTTCATGACTTGAATCATGGCTCAATAGTGACCAGATATCTTCGCCCCGTCAAAATGATTTATTGGCCAAACTACATTCATAGTTAGACATATGTGTAACCTTTGAGTTTTAACTTACTCATGGCTAAATTAATGGCTCAACTCATGGCTGAATTTTAAGGCTTGACCTATG
The DNA here is from genome assembly GCA_000966675.3 of Picea glauca. NCBI lineage: Eukaryota > Viridiplantae > Streptophyta > Pinopsida > Pinales > Pinaceae > Picea > Picea glauca. The sequence goes on from JZKD02S1641626.1 coordinate 119,344, forward strand.
ACTTTAGTTTGACTCAAAATTAGGCTTGAAAACTCAACTTTACCTTAGTCTTTAACTGTGTGCTAGGCTTGGGATTGAATGCACTTGATGTGCAGACCTGGAACCTTTCATATATAAACATATATATTTATTTTTCCATACTATGAGATATAAAACATACAAATAAAATGATGATACATTTTTTTATGTCTTATATTCTATATATCATAGACTAGAAAAAGAATGAATCACATTGTTTGTATCATGTATTGTAGGTCCAGAGGCATGCTAACAAAGGATTTGTGAGCAGAGTAATCAAACAGGAGCTTAATGAAAACTATTAAGGTTAAGATACTGGCCAGGAGTCTGAAGAAGACGATAAATCATATGAAGAATTGATAGAAATGCTCATCAAAATAACAGTGCATTTTTTATCGCTAACAATCTCTTTTCACGCGTAATAATTTTTTTTATATTTGGATTTGATAATATTTACTTTATTTACTTATAAGTTTATTTTGGATTTGTCAATCAAAGAATTTTCAATGGAATTTTGTACTCAGACCAAAATTATACGTTAATTATGTCCAGAAGGTTCATAGATAAGTTCATAGATTCCAATAGCGTTAAATTCCCAAGCTTTTGTGGGATATGGCCATTGAGTCTATTGGATGAAAGGTTCAAATTTCTAAGGCAATTAAAAAATCCTATTTCAAAAGGAATCTACCCAATTAGCCTATTTCCTGATAGATTCAGAAAAGCTTGTGTTGAAAATAAATAATCGTAATAGAGCTTCTGATTTTATTTTTCCACAAAGTTTCTAACTCATATTGCATATCATTATCTTTTCTCAGAGATTGCAATGAACCAATATTTCTCAAGATTCGTCCTGTGAATTTATTGTTTGATAAGTCCAGAAGTTGGAGGCTGTGTAGATCCCAAATCCAGTCGGGTAAATTTTCCTCTAATTTATTATACGCCACAATGAAAACGCGCATGTTCTTGTTATGGACCTAGCTCTCTGGAAGCGTTCTAGTCAAGTTATTGAAACTTAAATTGATGAGAACCACATTGTTTCGATTACTGAATCTCCTCACCCTGCATGGCTCTATCCCTGCCTTAAAGCACCCTTGGTTATGTGTTGACCTCTAGAAGCATACCTCTTCCTTTAAGAAATCACTCTATTAATTTATGTCCCTCTCTCTAGCTGCTAAATATCGAAAATAAGACTTCCAAATGAGGGCCTCATCCCTGAGGTGAAACAAAAACATATGGGAAATCAGACGCTAACAATTTATAACCACTGAAGGAATCTCCTTTAAAAGAATTCCTCCTATCTGACCCGGTCCCAAAACATGATATTGAGTACTATTAGAGCAGGATGCAATCACGTAAGGTTGTTGGTGGTAATTGAAAATCTATGGAAGTGCACTAAGCAACCTATTTCAACTGGTAAATCTCCCACCAATATATTTTTGTCTAGGGACGATAAAGAAATCAATAAATTTAAATTCATCTTACATGAACATTTTTGACATGTATAAGCATAACGTATAAGTAATCTTTATCTTCTGCATCAAATCCAAACAACAAGCTTATCTACCTTCCAGGCAAAGACTTGTTTCTACACAACTCTCCTTCTTTTAATTTAAAAACAAATTATGAAATAGATAAGTAAATTTCAACTAAATTCCTAAAAAAATTGCAATAACAATATAATTTATCTAAACACTTTTATGCTATCAATCTCTCCAAAAATCCAGTTCAATAATATAAAACTAAGCAAATCCTCGTAAAGTATCACTTTCTCAGAGAACATGTTCAAGATAGGTGGTTAAATTAGAATAGGTTCCTTCCAAAGAGATGATTGCAGATATATTTTCCAAGCCATTAACTAGGGACTCTTTTGAGTAGTTCATAGAGAAGTTGGGATTCCTTCCCACTCCGCATTTAAACGTATAAACCTTCACTACAAGTTTGCGGCTACCCATCCTTAGGAGGAAACACTCTCAGGTTTTGTGCAGTCAGTAGGGAAGTTCCATTTTCCATTGATGTCAAAGGGGGAGAAAAATAGAGTTGCAACAAAGAGGAGCATATATAAAGGGGGAGTAAACTCCAAAGGAACACACTAACAAGGGGAGAAACTCAACAATAGAGTTTCCATAAATGAAGAAGGCATATTTTTTTGAGCATATGTTGTCATTGATGTCAACTACGGAATGGAGTGTGACAATGGACAGTATGACAATGTGACAATGGACGGTGCGATGATTTGTTAGTGTGACAGTGTGACAATGTGATTGTGTGAAAGTGCGATGATGTGACAATGCAACGATGCAATAGTGCGATATTGCAACAATGTGACAATGAGGCAGTGTGACAGAGTGACAGTGGGACAATGCGATAATGTAGATTGTGACGGTGTGACAGTGCGACGGGGTGACAATGTGATGGTGTGAAAGTGTGATGGTGTGACAGTGCGACAGTGAGACAATACAACAGTGCGGCAGTGTGACAGCGTGACAGTGTAATAGTAGATAGTTCGATGGTGTGATAATGTGATAGTGTGAAAGTGTTACAGTGTGACAGTGGATAACGTGATTGTCTGACAGTGTGATGGTGTGACAGTGCGACAGTGTGACATTGTGACAGTGGATAGTGTGATAGTGTGACAGTGCGACAGTGAGCAATATGGAACTAAGTAGTATGGAATTGATCAATATGGAACTAAGTAGTATGGAGCTGAGCGATATGGAATTAAGAAGTATGGAACTGAGGAGTATGGAACTGAGAAGTATGGACTCAGAAGTATGGACTCAGAAGTATGGAACTGAGAAGTATGTAACTGAGCAGTATGGAACTGAGAAGTATGGATTGTGTGGTATGAACTATGTGGTATGGTCTGCGTGGAAGGGAATGTGATAGAATGGATTATGACGAAAATTTATCTGTTTGATTTTTTTCATTTGATTTAGTCAAAGTATGTTCGATAACATATTGTTTTCCACAATGTATTCATCATATGTCCACATGCTTTATTTAGATGAAATTTTAATTGACATGATCTTTATTTGGTCAAAGGTTGTCCACAATACAACCACCATACTTCATTTAGACAAATTATAACTAACGAGACTTTGATATGATCAAATTATTTCCACATTGTAACTATAACATGTCCACATATAGGAAGGTGGAATTGGGAAAAATGTTGTAAGTATGGATACTCTTTGATTGTGTAATGCACATAAGTGAAGGGAAGAATAAGACTGCAACTGTTCACATGACCAAAAATATAAATTGGCAAGTCTACATTGAAAGGTTTATTTTTTCTAAAATTAGGGTGGAAGAGTTGTGCTAGGGTGAGTTGTAGCTCACTAAGGATTGGAGTCCTAATCATTTGTACCAGGTGTTAGCGTCGGAAGTCACTTCTGGATTGCTTGTTGGAGCAGAGCCCAACACCCATCAGTTTTATGTCACGATAGTTTTAATGGATGATCAAATGGGGAGAGACTCGAGGAAATATCATTCTAACTCAGGGACCGGGTCTGGTATGTAAGGAACAAAGGAGGTCTTGATCTAACTTTAGCCAGTGGGTTAATTAAAAGATGAGCAGGTGGAAGACTTGGTAAGAAAGGTGAAAAAACAACTTTGGGCAACAGGCTTTCAGCAGCTTGCAGAAGAAAGACTTTGAATGCAAGATCCTCTTGGTTCAGGGTCTCAAGAAACTGAAAAGGGGACTTGATTGGATCCTCCAATTCCATGTCACTCAGCGCTGAGAAAAACACAAGGAATGATTAGAACAATGTAACTGCTACAGTGATCCTATCCAACATCATCCTACAACAGCTACAACTCGACTGGATCCTCCAATTCCGAGCTGTTCTAACACAATGTAAACAGAGATGTGAAAGAAGCTGACATTCATAAGGAAATAAGTCTCAAAATTCCATGCATAACCAGAAAAATAGTGCTTCATTAAAGCTTTACACCGGGATCTCTGCTTAACCATCAATAGATACAAAAATGGAGAAAACGCCTACATATACTCAAAACAAAAACAACAACAAAATCGAGACGTTGCATTAAAACTTTGCATCTACATGGCTTCTGACAACCTGCTCTTGTAGTCCCTGAGTGATCGTGCACTTGTGGCAGACACAATCGAACTTCTGACAGTTCTGTGGGTGAATCGACGTGCTCTTAATTCTCCACCAGAATTTCCCATTATGGAGGAGGCGATGTCTAACCACCACCAACCACCTCAATAACTGCTTCGTTAAGATTAAGGATGGCCTGGCCAACTCGGCACCTTTGGGACGTGAACGGCCCCTCGTGTTGCCACCTGCATTAACTGAACTGCCTGATGAATAGGTGTGCTGGCCAGTGTGAAGGATAGGGCGCATAATGGGAGTGGTGGTGCCAACATTGTGAGGGTGAGGTAAGAAGTGATGAGGTGTGAGAGAGGTTACAGGGGAAGACACATGGCAGAAGGAAATAAGCGGAGAGGACATGAGATGAGATATAATGGACACACTTTTAGTGGGAGGCTAACGTGGAAGGGAGCGGAATATGTGGCAGGTGGTGAGTGGATGATGAGACGGACTAAAAGAGTGGAGATGGGGGGACACATGGCAATCGGGGAGAAGGGTCCACATTGATTAAAATAGAGCAGCTGAGAAGGATGGGATCGCCTGAGTTTCGTTGATCCGGGTGCTTTGATCTCGGCCGTTGGGAAGATGCGTGCTTGATTCCGGACCCCCCCCCCCCTCTGCTTAAAGGTAGAAAGGCGGGGGGGCTCCAGAATCCGATGCGCGCTGTTGATCCGTGTGCGCGAAATCCTACCGTCCAGAATTGATTTCCATTTAAACATAGTCGCATTAGCATCCCAAACTTAGGACAAGTGGGTTTTTAACCCATTCCTTCACATTTTACCCCCCTTTGCAAGAAATTTTGCTAACATTAGGCTCCATGGGGGATAGAGTCGTCCCTATGATGCTCTAAGGACTCTTTTGCAGATTTAGTGCCTTGTTGTTGGGCTATGGAGTCATTTATTAAGCTGAAAACAAAAACAATATTTACAAAAAACCAAAGAGCCGACTGTGACTCACAAAAAACATTTTTTCAAGAAATGTCCGTTTACTGTGCCATTAAAAACTTCTTTGTCTTCCAAATCCTGCAATCTGTAAGTGTTGTTTGAAAATACTTTAGAGATCTTGAAAGGCCCAAACCAAAGGGCATCAAACTTGTTGTGCTTTCCCTTTTCCTGTTTGGGTGCATCCCATTTGAGTACCAGATCACCCAGCTCGAATTCTTTCTTTTTGCTCTTCCTATCAAAAGCCTGCTTGATCTTCTGCTGATGATTATAGGCCCTGTCCATGACATGTTCTCTGATCTGCTGCACTTCCACCATCTGATGAATCCTTCTGACCATATGGTCAGGCTCTCCTTCAAGGTCCTGGAGGAATTTCTCCACAGATACAACAAGCTGAGTAGGGAAAACAACCTCTGCTCTGTAAACAAGTTGGAAAAGTGAAATGCCCAGGGATTTCTTGGTTGTCACCCGATCAACCCATAGAGAAAATTTGAGCTTCAAATCCCAGGCCCTTTTATTATCTTCCAAAAATTTCTTAATGAGCTTGATCAAGATTTTATTTGAAGACTCTGTCAGTCCATTCCCTTGAGGATAATAGGGAGTAGAGTGAATCAGTGAAATCTCAAACTGTTCACAGAACTTGATTAGAGGCTCAGACCTGAAGGAGGCATCATTATCAGTGATAATTCTGCTAGGGAAAGAAAATCTGGCTATGATGTCTTCCAGGAGGCTGATAATTACTTTGTGGGAAGTGCTCCTGGTGGGAACAACCTCTATCCACTTGGTGAAATAATCTGTCGCAGTGAGGATCCATCTGTGCTGGCCACTTGAGGGAGGATGAATATCTCCAATGAAGTCCAATCCCCACTGCTGAAAGGGTGTTGAAACCACTACAGGCTTTAATGGCAAAGATTTGAGCTGCTTCTTACCTGAGAACTTCTGGCATTTGATGCAAGCTCTGACTTCTCTGCAGACATCAGGGAATAAAGTGGGCCAGTAATACCCAGCCTAGAGGATCTTCTGAGCTGTTGTCTTCCAGGAATTATGACCTCCGCAAAGACCGCTATGGAAATCGAACATAACCTTCTGGGCTTCTTGTGGGTCCAGACACCTTAAAAATACCCCTAAAGGGTCTTTCCAGTACAATGCTTGGTCAATGAGGCAATATCTGACCGCTTTGAGCTTTAGAGCTCTAGCCTTACTTTTTCCCAATCCATCAGGAGGCTTTAATTCTTGCAGAAAATACAAGATATCTTTGTACCAGACGCATGATGCTAGCAATAAGGCACCCTGGAAATGCTTGTTGGATGGCTCAGCTTGCTCATTGATAAAGCTAATCCCCAAGGTTTTGCAATTGGATTCAGCCAGCAACTTGGCTAAACCCTGCCCCTTTATCAACTTGGTGGGCTTGATCTCGAGATCAAATTCTAAGATTTTGGTGATCCACTTGCCTCTTCTTTCATCTATGTCAGGCTGTATGAGAATGTCCTTCATAGAGGCCAAAGGAACATATGCAGTGATCCTCGAGTGCAAGACATAGACTCTGAAAGCTTTGAGGGATTTCACCAGGGCATAGGCCTGCTTCTCCATGATCTTGTACCGGAGTTCAACATATATCAATGCCTTGCTGTAGAAGGCAATAGGTTTCTCTCGCCCTTGATCATTTTTCTGCAACAAGACCGCGGCTACTGTATCACAAGAAGCGAAAGAAAAAATCAGAAAATCTTTGGAATAATCAGGACTAATCAGCACAGGTGCCTCAGTCAATGCCCTTTTAATTTGGACAAAATATTCCCTGGGTTCAGCGGTCCATTTTACTTCATTTCCCTTCCTGAGCATGGCTGTGATGTGTCTCACCAGCTCAGCAAAATTCGAGACGAATCTCCTCAGAAAATTAATCTTCCCCAAAAAGGAAAGAACCTCCTTCTTAGATCTGGGAAGTGATAGGGTTTGAATTGCTTCTACCCTACTAGGGTCAATCCTCACTCCCTCTGCTGATACTATATGGCCTAATAGCTTTCCCTCCTTCATAGCGAACAAATATTTTTTGGGGTTTAAAGATAGGCCAAACCTCCGACACTTCAGGAAAACTTTCTTCAAGTGGCAACAATGCTCCTTTTCTGCCCTGGAGAAGACTGTGATGTCATCCAGATAAATTACCACAAACTGGTTCTTCTCTCCGATGAATTCTATGTCCATGGCTCGCTGAAATGTTGCTCCTGCATTCATCAATCTGAAAGGCATTCTGGCATACATGAATGTGCCCCAAGGAGTGGTGAAGGCCGTTTTTTCCCTGTCCTCAGGCATGACGGATATCAGATTGTAACCAGAGAATCCATCAATCATGGATAATCTAGATGCACCAGTGGCCTTCTGCAGTATGTGTTCCATATTGGGCAGGGGATAATTATCTTTCTTTGAGCTCTTGTTCAGGTTCCTGAAGTCGACACAAAGCCTGATTTCTCCACTTTTCTTTCTTACCGGGACCAAATTGGCCACCCATTCATAATATCTTAAGGGGACGATGATGTGGGCCTATAGAAACTTCCTCACTTCTTTCTCCATGACAGGAAACAACAAGGGATTTATTTGTCTTAGCTTCTGCCTAAATGGCTTAGCCTCTTCCTTCAGTGGGATCTTGTGTTCAATGACTGATGTGTCATATGTCTTGAGGTCTTCGTAGGTCCATGCAAACACATCAACAAACTCTCTCAGCAACTCAGTATATTTAGCCCTCTGCTCCTTGGTCAAACTTCTTGACAACTTGACAAAATTAGGCTTCTCCGGTGTGCCAATGTTGCACTCACCTGTGTCAGCATCACCACCTGAAATTCTTCCTTTTACTGCCACATCATTCCCATTGAAAAATCTCTCTAATGGGATTAGTCCCCTCGTAATGTGATTGCTAGGCAGCTGAGTAATGTCATGCTTTGCTATTTTACTCAGCAACTTACCCCCATCAAACCCTTCTTCGGAGACGAAATCTTAGTTTATATGCATCTCTGAAAATTCTTTGATAGTCTCCAATAAATTCTTGATCTCGAGATCATCCTCAAACATCTTCCAATGTTTGATGTTGTCAGGTATGGAGGGACTGTATTTTACTTCCACATCATACTTAAACTTGGGCAGCAAGGGTACTTTAAAATTGCTTGCTAATGTGGCCAAGGAATCTGCAACTGTGTTCTCCTCTCTTGGGATGAAAGAAATGTTAAACACTGAGAAGAAACTGTCAATTAGGTCTCATACCTCATTTCTGTAACTCCTGAGTCGAGGATGCTTGGCCTGATAAGCGCTTCTGATCTGCTAGACTATCAACTCGACATCTCCGAACACGGCTACTTCCCGAATTCCCATTTCCCTTGCGGCTCTTAATCCTAGGATAAGAGCTTCATACTCTGCCACATTGTTGGTAGCTTCGAATTCTAATTTGTATGACAGAGATGTGGTTTCCTGAGGAGGTGACACAAAAACCACCCCAGCTCCAGCGCCTTCCCAGGAAGGGGCTCCATCAAAGAACATTTTCCAGACGGGGGTAATGGAGGGAGGAAATTTAGGGGGAATGGTGGGCTGCTTTCTGAGTTTGAGAGGAGGCTCGGAGGCATGGGTGAGTGTTGGTCACTATAATTGCTTAATTAATTCAAACAATCAAGTGATACATAAATTGTCAACCCAGGGAAGTCTGTTTGTTTCAAAGATAACCACGCACTATATATGCTCAATTCCAAAAGCAACTTAGTGTTGTAGTAAAGGAAACTATATTAATCACACTTGCCTTGAATGAACTGAAGTTCTGACTTAAATTACAGGAAAGCAACCTACCTATTGCAGATCTTAAAGATTAATCTAAAGAATCCTGGATTACATTAAAATAACATTTGCAACAGGAAAAAACAACTATTTTGTAACCAGAGAACAAGACCCTTACTCCCAAGCAGAGACTTCAGCACCTTATTTCTGATTAACACTCTTTCATGGAAACAGTAATGCAAAGAAGGCTAACTCTATCTAGCAGAGAACAAGGCCATCTAATTCCTTCCTTTCTAAGCAAGAACCCTTAGCCCTATTTCTGATTAGCACACTTGTGAAAAATAACTGACATCTACAGAGAACAAGACCTTCTGATCCCTTCCTTTCTAAGAAGGAACCCTTAACCCAATCTCTGGCTAGCACACTTGCAGAAATAATTGAAATCTACAGAGAATAGGACCTTATGATTCCTTCCTTTCTAAGCAGGAACCCTTAACCCAGTCTCTGGCTAGCACACTTGCAGAAATAATTGAAATCTACAGAGAACAGGACATTCTGATCCCTTCCTTTCTAAGCAGGAATCCTTAACCCCGTCTCTGGCTAGCCTCATAAAATCATCACACAAGATTGCTAATGAAAAGAATTACGAACTTCGTGAAAATAATGTAACATTCAATAAACTAAAGTTCTTAACAAGACAACGTTCAGTAGTGTTCAGCAAAGAAGAATTTATTAAAAGTAGTGTTTCAGCAGATGAAAGTTAATCAAGTCATAAACAAAAATTACACTAACACACTCTAAAACTAACGGGTGAATCTTGTGAAGAAGGTGGGCCCTCCCTTCCCACAAGATTCCCCTGAAACGAGAAGGCTAGAGAAGGATTCTCAAAGCAGTCTTTTATATATTACAATCTGAAAATGAAGTACGTCCCTCTCTCTTGAAGCTTTCTCAATACATAAAACCTGGATCCTTCGAATGATGATTTCCTCTTCTTTAAAGAGGGAACCCCTTCGATACAATTGATAAAAAATTACAATGTGTATCTGAGTCATATTCTTAGTCAGATCGACTTTCTAAACCAGAATAGGATGTCCTAGTCTCACGCAACAGAATGCTATTACAGATGCTGAATGAGGTATTGTTGTTACGGCTGGAGTAACATCTTCTTCTCGTTGTTGCTGATGTTGTTTCAGCATCGCAAATCGTGGGTTGTTTCAGCCACGTGAATTGCGCTCTTGACTATGTCAGCATTCTTATGGTTGGTGCTTAGAGTTGCTGTTGACCACTGACTGTGTAATGGATTCCTTTTTGTTTCAGCATCGTCGGTCCTGGCGGCTTCCTCTGTGTTTCATCATCTACGGCTCTGGACTGTGTAGCAGCTCTGTGTTTCAGCATCGTCAGTCCTGGGCAGCTTCCTCTGTGTTTCAACATCTGCGACTTTGGATGTAACAGCTCTGTGTTTCAGCATCTGCGACCCCAGACTGTGTAACAGCTCTGTGTTTCAACATCTGCGACCCTGGACTGTGTAACAACTCTGTGTTTCAGCAACATGCCTCAAATGCTAATCTGCAATTTGAACACTTATACATTTCTAATCAATGATTAAGTACGAGAGTGATGTAAAATATTATGCAAAACAGATTAAACGTATAGTAATGAGAAGGGACGTTATATACCTTTGGGATGATCAGATAAGGTGATAATATGAGTTTAAATATAGGTGATCAAGAGTGTAATAGTGGAAAAAAGTATAGGCAAAAAGGTACATTGTGTGGTCCTAACATCCCCCCCAACTCAAGGTGTTGCGTGTCCTCAGGCAACTCACTCTGAATTAGAGTCTGGATACCGACTCTGAGCATGTAAGTTACTCAAGCAGTAACTGTGGGAGGTACTGTCCGTTGGAGTTCTGAACCCTTGGACCTGCTGTAATCTTTGTCATGCTGTTGTTTCATCCTTCTTAGGCAGCTTATAACTGATTTGATACCTTTCCATTGGCAACCAGAGGATGGGAAAATAAATTTGGTACCCTATCCAGTTTTCATCACAATGTCGAATACACTGGATGTAGTTAGGTATCATGGAAATTTCTACCTCTAGGTTGGCAGGGCCAAAAGGATTATGTTCTTGTCTCTTCTCCATGGATTGCTGCCAAAACAAGTTATTTGCCTAGAGGGCAGGAATCTCTATGGATCTGATGATGTGCTGACAATCCTGGAGCACTTCTGATTGTAGCTGCTGAACATGTTCAGTCACCCCTGGTTGTTTTAAGAACTCAAAATATTCAGTGATAAAGGTAGCTACCTTCTGTGGTTCTGGTCTTATCCAGAGGAGGCGATTATCTTCATTGTTCTTAGCAGCCAAAAAGTCATCTTGCCACAAAATCGAATTATAGAGAAAGGAAGTGAATGCTCGAATTTGGATGTCCCCAACAAGGGGATTTATGTTTAGCAGCCTGTTCTCGGGAATGGCCTCATTATGAAAGTATGCCTCATAGAGGAGGTGCTAATCCCTAGTAGAGGCTTCTACAAAAGTTTTGACAAAATCTGCTGGGTGTAGTACTGCATGGGGTTTACCTTCTATAATGAATTTGATCTGAAACCATGTGAGTCACTCCATAAGGAATAAGGAGTAGTTGCAAGATGGATTTCTTGTGGCCAATAGCTTCTGTACCAAATCAAATACCAGGGCCAATCTACCTTTCAATTCTTTGTTCTGCCAATCAAATACGAGATTCCTGGCGTGTCTACTCTAATGCTTCCCAATTTGAGTAAGTATGATTTATCCAGATTTGTCTGTGCACTTGCAGGTTTTTGGCCTGTGTTTCAACATACTCTTTCTTCCATTTTTGTATTTTTTCCTGCTCATCCCATAGCTGAGTCTGTGTTTCAACATTGGAAGTAGTGGGATGAGGTAAGGTTTGAGTAGATTGTTCCCTAAAAGTGGAGAGATTGATCTGGTTGGAAGGTGTAAATTCCTCCATAGGCATTGTCTATACAACCTTGTTGAAAAAGGTAGGGGCATCTTTTATTGCAATGTAGGGCTTAGTCTTGAGCTTGGGAGGGCCTGCTGGTTCTTGTGTTTCAGCAGGTTCTTCCTTGAGTACAAAAGGTGAAGGAGTAGGGGTTTCTCCTGGCATTGGGACTCGAATTACCTTTTACCCTGCTTGATAGTAAATATCCCCACATTGGCAACACATATATTCTTTACACAGGATCTCTATAGTTTCCTCTGACAAGGTTGCTATACGGGCTAAGGTGTACAAATTTAGTTCCTTTTCATATGCTTCCTTTGCCCTAGCTAGTTCCTGCTTATATGCTTCCAGTTCTGACATTAAAAACTTGTTTTCCTGCAAGGCATATGCCATTGTTGCTTCTGGTTGTTGTGGAAGTAAAGTTGCAGCACCCTGAACCTCTGATTCCTGTATATCAATTTCAATATCAACAGCTCGTTCTTGTGTTTCAGCCACTGAATGGGTAGCTGGTTTTTCAGCTACTTTACTTGAGGAGGGTAGTGTTGCAGCATTCTGGGCCTCTGATTCCTGTAACTCAATTTCAATGTCAGTGGCTGGTTCTTGTGTTTCAGCCACTTAATGGGTAGCTGGTTCTTGTGTTTCATCTACTTTATTTGAAACAGCTGATGTCACAACATCTTGGGCATCTGATTCCCATAACTCAATTTCAATATCAGCAGCTGGTTCTTGTGTTTCAGCCGTATTTGTTTCTTGTGTTTCAGCTATGGCTGGTTCTTGTGTTTCAGCCACTAAATGGGTAGCTGGTTCTTGCGTTTCAGCTACTTTATTTGAGACAGATGATGTCACAGCATCCTGGGCATCTAGTTCTTATGTTTCAGTGCCCATGGGTGGAATAGGCAAAGATATCGAGATTTGGGAGGTTGGAGGTGTACGGGGTATCAGTGGAATAGGTGGGGGATCTAGGGTAGTGGTAATAAAGGGTGGCCTTGTTGAGGCTCTTGTACGCTTTTTCCGTAAGAAGGGTGGAAAGAGGGGAGTTTGTTTTCATTTTCATGAAGGTCTTTCCTCAATGATGCGGCAGGAGGAATTATCTGGTTCAGAGTCATCACTAAGAATATGAAGGGCGACGGTGGATGATTCTGGTAAGGTATGCAGCGCATTTGGTATGGTAGGGGAATTGATTGGACTGATTGGTTCTGTGGGTGGGCTATTGGGTACTTCGGGGGAGTCTGGGGGGTTTTGCGGTTGCTGCTCCTGGGGATTTTCAGGAATTTCGACAGCTTCTTGGGGGTTTATGTGTGGGTTATTTAGTGGGAGGTTTTGTTGAGAAAAACCCCTTTGGATGAGTAATTGGACAAGACGGTGGTGGGTGATTGAAAGAGTGGGATATTTAGCCTTTCTGCAGTAATGTGCCATATTTTTCAAACATCCCAACAAATAATAAGGAATATTGACCCGTCTATTATGCCTTAAATGAGATAGCAGAAGAAATTCATGTTGATAAACTACCTGATACCGGCCTTCACAAGTCAGGTAATGTTTGATGAATCTTGCGACTTCTGGCCATGGGGGTGGCAATGAGCTGAGTTGAACACCCCTGCCTTTAAATTCAATTCGTTCTTCTGGAAGGAAGAAGTCCTGCTGAGCATTCCGAATGATATGCTTACGGCTGAACATGTGAATGTCGTCGATAGGGAAGCCTGAGACCTGTGCTATATCTTCTTCTGTTACTGATATTCGGACCCCTTCGACGACATAATGGTCCTCCTGAAGGTTTTGGGCGAATTGCAGGACCTGTTGTTCATTATACCCCTGAAGTCTCTGAAAGTAATTGAGCCATCCTGCCTGCTGGAAGATTTGATAAGCTACCGGATAATGTTCTAATAGCGCTGTGGTGGCAGGATCGTTATGTATGACAGATCCTCCCATAGCTACCAGCTCGGTAAGATACAGCGTCAAAGAGTTTGAGTATCAGCTTTTGCGCAGAGTGAGTTTTCCGAGCGACGTTATGCAAGAATGGTGGTCAAATGCGCGAAAGGGTGGTCAAGTAGGGATGGCGGCGATGAATTCGTGTGAAATGATGGTATCGCGGATTTGATGTGTCCTCCCCTCCCGTCAAGTGAAACTAGTAATGATTGCACTTGAATGGTCATAATGACTTAGAATCTTCTCATTAACTATAGCCTAACTGAATTACATAAAATTTACATACCTCGCCTTACCTTTTGATTCATTTTGCAAACAAAATATCATGCCTGTCTGTGGTAGTCCTGTCGTGGCGGATACTTTTGATCTAATAGATGAGTTGTGTCAAGGGTTTTCTGACTGGAAGGATGAACTATAATATGAGGGAATAAAAGCTTGCTGACAGATGATGTTGAAAGACTGGTGTTTCGGCAACAGAAAAGAACGAAACAATTGTTGGACGGTGTTGTTTCGGTGATGAGAAACTATGAAGAACTGCTGAACAATGGTGTTTCAGCATCGGAGGAAAGTCAAGAGTGTTGAACGATGGTGTTTCAGCATCAGAAGAAAGTCATCAGTGGTGTTTCAGCATCGGAGGAAAGTCAAGAGTGTTGAACGGTGGTGTTTCATCAATGGAAAAGAAAAGGCGAAACAATTGTTGGATGGTGTTGTTTCGTTGATGAAGAATGGTGAGGAAATGGCGAACTATAGTGTTTTGGGAGTGGGAAGAACAAAAAGTGCTGAACAGTGGTGTTTCAGAATCGGGAAAAATAATGAAAAGTTGTTGGCAATGGTGTTTCAGCAACAGAAAGGAAAAGGCGAAACAATTGCTGGACGATGTTGTTTCGTCGATGAAGAATGGTGAGGAAATGGGGAAAAATGGTAAAAGGTTGTTGAACAGTGATGGGGGGATTAGGTGTGGGGTTGGTGGTAGTGGTGTTTCGGTAATGAAGGAAAGGAACAAATTGATGATTGTGGTGTTCCGACATCGGAGGAAAGTCAAGAGCGCTGAACGGTGGTGTTTCAGCATTGGAGGAAAGTCAAGAGTGTCGAATGGTGGTGTTTCATCATCGGAAGAAAGTCAACAGTGCTGAAACAGTGGTGTTTCAGCTTGTCTCTTTGAAGTAGGATCGTCCTTTCCTAGGGGTCTGTGCTTCGATCGGGAATATGCAAAAATCGACTGTAACATGGTATTTCTTGACAGGGATTATTAGTAAATAAAATCTAATCTAATATAATACTAAAGAAAATTAACTTAAAAGAATTAATTGCTATTAGGGGTAGAAACCCCCTCAACGAAGAGGAAATGGGCATCTTCCATGCATGTGGTCTTAAAATCTTCTTTAGAAATTGGTCGCTGATACAGATGGAGCCGATGACCATTTACAAGTAACGGGGTTTTGGAGTCATCGATTGTGAGGAGCCTTACTATTCCATTGGGGAAAACTGTGTTTACTTCGTAAGGTCCAAGCCATCTTGTACGCAGTTTCCCTTGAAATTATTTGAACCGAGAATCATACAGTAGGGCCCAATTACCTTTTTGGAACTGCTTGTTCTTGATATTTTTGTCATGCCATTTTGATCTTTGCTGTTGAAATATGGTTGTTTGCTGAATGGCATCTAATCTTTTCTCCTCCAGTTCATTAAGCTGCTGCAACCTGGCTGTCTGTGCATCGGTTAAATCAAGGTTGACAACTAAAGAAGTCCTTAAGGTTTTTATCTCAAATTCCACAGGAAAGAAAACACTCTTTCCATAGACTAATTCATAGGGAGAGAATCCTGTAGTATTTCTCCAGGTAGTTCTGTAGGC
>JZKD02S1641637.1:73300-92866 GCA_000966675.3 Picea glauca
TCCAAAAACCTAACCCTAGGAGATGAAGCACCAAAAGTCATGTGGGCCCCGTTTGGGTCAGTTAGTACATCAACTTCCCGGGGTCGTAACTTTTGCATACGATCTCCGTTTTAGGTGTGTGATAGCTCATTGAAAAGGTATCGTCGAGGAGATTCATTTTGGGGGCTCAATGATGCCTTCAGCTATAATTGAGAACCTCTATCTCCAAAAACCTTCATTTAGGCCCTCAAAATGGCCCCGGAAGTTAAAACCTGCTAAAAATAGTAAATTGCCAAAATTTCCAGAAAACTTTTTTCTGCCAGTCGAAAAAGGTGGGTGGCCACCGATATCCACCTGGATCAACGGTCCTCAACACATTTTAGACCCCCCTATACCTTTCCCCCTCACTTCTGATACTTCATTCCCTCGTCATCACTCCTCCTCTCCCTACTTAACACATGTCCTCCACTCACCTTATCACTCACCATTCCCACCTTTTCATACCCCTCACCTCTTGTATCTACTCCTCCTCTCAACACATATCACCCGTCTTCCACACTCCCGATACCTTTCACCCCTCACATCTACTTCCCCTGTCTCACTACATGTCACCTCCCGCTTATACTTCCCCTCTCACCACACACCACCTGTCCCCTCATTCTTGATACCGTCCACCTATTTGCCTACACTTCCCTTCTTCCTACCAATTACACTCCTGCATCCACTAATCCCATATCCCTATTTGACACATGTCCCCACATCATCCTATATGTAACCACTTTCCTCCTCTCGAAATAATTTTTGACCAGTAATCTTATGAGGCGATTTTCAGGATAACCAAGGTGCATTTTGAGAATCTGAAAGAGGTTTTTTCTTAGCATGGGCCAATTTACAATAACCTCTCCCATATTTAGCATATCTATTACATATTGGGAGAATCAAAAGTATCTTTGAGCCCCATTTTTTAGGATTCATGATTTTTTGTTTGACAAATATTTTTCAAACGCAGATCCCGGACAATTGGAGATGATTTTCAAAAAAACAAGAGATGTTTTTTCTCAAAAAAAACTGGTATAAAAAACCTCCCCCATATTTTACACATCTATCTTATATTGATATATTTGAAGATATTACTAGACACTATTTTTCAGAATTTTGGGAGGCAAAAAGTCACAAGAACAGATGGCAAAGAGATCAGATTCAAAGGCATAAATCACCCACAAATCCCATCAAAACAGTGCCAGATATATGAATGAATCTCAACAAACCTCTATGATTGTAATAGTTAGTTTAGATTTTTCTTAAAATAAATCATGCTCATTTATGACAAGATCCTTTGTAAACAATTTATAAATACTTCCCATTTCGAAGTATTATGGGTTGGGACTTGTTCGTAGGATATGATCAATACTGTAAAGCAGCTCACAGAGCCTCCTTTGATCAAATTTCAGTAATACAGTTGTAATTACAAGATTCTCATGTTACTTATGTTGGTGAAGTACATATGACTTCATTTATGTTTTCTTTTCTCCGTTATCATTTTATGTGTTTCCAATCTGAATTATTAAATAGAAGATTAAAGAACATAATTTGTTTTGATATGCACTCTGATTCTGGATTTGGATAATTTCAATGTTTTCTACTTGAAGGTTAGTTCCAGAATTATTAATTGCTTTGGTATAATCCGATCCCCTCACCTTTTCTTTCAAATCACTCATCAACTTTAAGGATCCAACCTAGGTGTCTATCCTTCCCTATAAGGTCTCCAGTAGAACCTGCCTTGATTGAACACAGACTCTTTGACTCCATTTCTTAATGACCCATTTTCTTTGTTCCAACCAAACACTTAAAAAACAAACAAACCTTGACCTATCATAACTAGCCTAACATTATAAACTCAAACAAATCTAAATCCTATAGAAATATCCCTCTCTGAAGCTGGCAGGGCTAGATCCCATCTTCCAAAATAGTTTTGTGGTTACCTCCATCCATTTCTTTCTCAGCCTTAGAAATTACAGAGTGTTAACATAGTGGTGACCGTACCGTGGAACTGAACATTTCATGTTCCTCATAAACGTGTATCAAGTTACAGATTTGATTGTTGATGGTGGGAAATAATCAGACACATCAAGGCTGAATCATTCACTTGGCGACTCCAAACAGTTTCAAGATGATCCGAAGACTCCACAGGAGTATGAACCTGACCAACAAAAACATGAAAAAACACTATGGAGAGATCATGTATTCAAATTGGAATTTCATCCCAGGCATAATATGTTGTATTGTTAGTTATTTCTTCAAGAAAATTTTCCAATGTGTACTATATNTAACACCTTGGTGAGCCCAAAGAAATTACATGGCTAATTACATTTGAAACCAAGCCTTGCCTTCATAGTTTTCACATACTCAAAGGTTCCTTCACACTTAGCCAAAATCCCCTTAACCCTTTATTCTTGGAACCTTCACGAATGCTTAAAACCTTTTCCTTTTCTTCCTTGTTTGAACTTTTCTTTCATATCGAGTAACAACTTGGGCCCTCTTTCACCTATTCAAACTATTTCCTTTGCTCATCTTTAAGATCAATTTCAATTCATCAATCATGACCCTTATCACCTAGTATTCGAGTTATTTGCTTGGCTCAATTTCATTATCAAACTTCATTCATCAATTGGGCCCTTTATCGCTTGTTTGAACTATTTCTTTGGCCTGAATTCAAGGATCGGACCCAATTCCTCTGTTAGGGACCTATAATTATGGGTTATCTGTTTATGCAGTTACATGTTTTGGAAAAGTTTAGCCTATGAATTACTAGGTGTCATAGCATAAAAGTTTGTTGATCCAAGCAGTCATTTAGTTTTGTAAATCTGATGACCAAAACACAGCTTGGATCTATGGGATATTTTGCATGTAAATTTGGTTTAGAGAAGATGTACAGGTGTTTTTATGGAAAAGTGTTCAGAAGCATCTTTCCAATGGTGTGTTTAGTGCTTCAAACTGACACATGGCTCTACAGATTCGAAAGCAAATTATTTTACTAAAGGTTTATGACACGCATATTGTTTTAAAATAAATTCAAAAAGGTTGACATTACAACGCTTAATCCTCGTGCTAGTCGTCATTGACGACATTCCCCTCTTTCCAGATTGACGGTCCTCAACACATTTTAGACCCCCCTATACCTTTTCCCCTCACTTCTGATACTGCCATTCCCCCGTTATCACTCCTCCTCTCCCTACTTAACACATGTCCTCCACTCACCCTATCGCTCACCATTCCCACCTTTTCATACCCCTCACCTCTTGTATCTACTCCTCCTCTCAACACATATCACCCGTCTTCCACACTCCCGATACCTTTTGCCCCTCGCATCTACTTCCCCTGTCTCATTACACGTCACCTCCCGCTTATACTTCCCCTCTCACCACACACCACCTGTCCCCTCATTCTTGATACCGTCCACCTATTCGCCTACACTTCCCTTCTTCCTACCAATTACACTCTCGCATCCACTAATCCCATATCCCTATTTGACACATGTCCCCACATCATCCCATACGTAACCACTTTCCTCCTCCCGAAATCATTTTTGACCAGTAATCTTATGAGGCGATTTCTAGGATAACCAAGGCGCATTTTGAGAATCTGAAAGAGCTTTTTTCTCAGCATGGACCAATTTACAGTAACCTCTCCCATATTTATCATATCTATTACATATTGGGAGAATCGAGAGTATCTTTGAGCCCCATTTTTCAAGATTCATGATTTTTTGTTTGACAAATATTTTTCAAACGTAGATCCCGGACAACTGGAGATGATTTTCAAAAAAACAAGAGAGGTTTTTTCTCAAAAAAAACTGGTATACAAAAACCTCCCCCATATTTTACACATCTATCTTATATTGATATATTCGAAGATATTACTGGACCCTATTTTTCAGAATTTTGGGAGGCAAAAAGTCACAAGAACAGATGGAAAAGAGATCGGATTCAAAGGCATAGATCACCCACAAATCCCATCAAAACAATGCCAGATATATGAATGAATCTCAACAAACCTCTATGATTGCAATAGTTAGTTTAGATTTTTCTTAAAATAAATCCTGCTCATTTATGACAAGATCCTTTGTAAACAATTTATAAATACTTTCCATTTCAAAGTATTATGGGTTGGGACTTGTTCGTAGGATATGATCAATACTGTAAAGAAGCTCACAGAGCCTCCTTTGATCAAATTTCAGTAACACAGTTGTAATTACAAGATTCTCATGTTACTTATGTTGGTGAAGTACATATGACTTTGTTTATGTTTTCTTTTCGCCGTTATCATTTTATGTGTTTCCAATCTGAATTATTAAATAGAATATTAAAGAACATAATTTGTTTTGATATACACTCTGATTCTAGATTTGGATAATTTCAATATTCTCTACTTGAAGGTTAGTTCCAGAATTATTAATTTCTTTGGTATAATCCGATCCCCTCACCTTTTCTTTCAAATCACTCATCAACTTTAAGGATCCAACCTAGGTGCCTATCCTTCCCTGTAAGGTCTCCTGTAGAACCTGCCTTAATTGAACACAAACTCTTTGACTCCATTTCTTAATGACCCATTTTCTTTTTTCCAACCAAACACTTAAAAAACAAACAAAACTTGACCTATCATCACTAGCCTAACATTATAAACTCAAACAAATCTAAATCCTACAGAAAGATCCCTCTCTGAAGCTGGCAGGGCTAGATCCCATCTTCCAAAATGGTTTTGTGGTTACCTCCATCCATTTCTTTCTCAGCCTTAGAAATTATAGAGTGTTAACATAGTGGCGACCATACCGTGGAACTGAACATTTCATGTTCCTCAGAAACGTGTATCAAGTTACAGATTTGATTGTTGATGGTGGGAAATAATCAGACACATCAAGGCTGAATCATTCACCTGGAGACTCCAAACAGTTTCAAGCTGATCCAAAGACTCCATAGGAGTATGAACCTGACCAACAGAAACATGAAAAAACACTATGGAGAGATCATGTATTCAAATTGGAATTTCATCCCAGGCATAATATGTTGTATTGTTAGTTATTTCTTCAAGAAAATTTTCCAATGTGTACTATATTTAAAAGAGATCACAAACCTAACAAACCTACATCCAATTCTTTTCCTTTGAAGATTGTAAATACATATTCTCTTTCTGTTTTTGATCCCGATCGAAACACTTTTGCTGCAACTTATATTGGTCATATTCCATTTGATGAGCCTCAAGAAACCAAGGCTATTTTTACATCTATTGTACAAACTCCCATACCCTTTAAATTCCCAGACAAATACAAGCCTCTCATCTTACCTCCAATACTCCATGGTTTCCTTGAAAATTATCACAAATACCTTCCTAGGTTTGATGAAGAATATGGTAACATCACCGCTGAAAAACACATTCGGGGTTTTGAACATTTTCTTGATCCTTTTGACGTTGAAGAAGATGATGTCTATATTAGGATTTTTGGTCTATCTTTGCAAGGTAAAGCTAAAGAGTGGTTAAAAAATTTGCCAGCTGCAAGCATTGGTGATTTCCATCAGTTTGTGAAAGTCTTCCTTGATAAATGGGTGATCAATAGGAATCCTTTTCTGATTTTAGAAAAATACAATCATTTGAAAAGATATCTAGGAGAAACAATGCAACACTTTTCAGCCAGAATCAATCAAGTTTACTATTCAATGCCTACTAATATAAAACCTCCTTTTGGTTTAGCTCTCTTACACTACCCGGATGCCTTTGATTCGGAAATGACATTTCATTTAAGAGAAAGGAATACTACAACACTTAAATAAATGCAGAACAACACAATAGGTGTAGAAGCTAATTTGTTGATCAAAAAGTCAAAGTTAAAGGCAAAAGATAAGGAAAACATAGAGAAGGAGCATTTGACATCTTCCAAAGTGAAACTAGAAATTCTAGCAAGCACAATGAAAGAAATGATGCACAAGATTATCATTAGAGATGAACTTGTTGTTAAAAAACACCATGTTCCATTTTTTACAGAAAAAGAAAAGGCCATTGTTCCAAATCATTTTGTTGCTTGTCCTTGGTATCATAGATCAGAAAATGATTGTTTTATGTATTCACTTCACGACATGGACAAAGATGAAACTCAAAATCATCTTGTGGAGGAGCAATCAATTGATCTAATGTGTATGCTTGATGACATCTCTGATATGGATGATCTACCTAAGTATGATCAATATGATGATGACTACATCAAGGGTGACTCTTCAAAGCAATCAACAACACATTTTTGGGAGGAAGAAGCTCAATTACAACAACTCAAATATGACAATCAACCTATGCATATTAATCATGAAAACAATGAGGAAAATGCAAAAAATTCTCTAGTAAGTGAAATATGTTTGCCTTTATGTCTTGCCTCATTCCAATTTCTGAGAGAAATATATAAGCAAAAAGATAAACAAGTTGTAAGAAGTATTATGGGGAAACTTTCTTATGAATTAGTTGAGGATGTCATTTGTGATATGGAAGTTTTTTTAGCTCCAGAATTACAACCCCTGAGTTGTATTGATTTTCAAACCACAACTGAATTGATGTAGCATAATTTTGTACCATTAAGTTTTGGTTCATTTCAGTTTTTGAAGAAAAATGTCGCTAATATCTCAGAAGCGAGGACTGGTAAGCCTATAGAAAATCATGTAGCCTCATTGAAATCATTGCATAATAAATTGCATCAATCTTCTCAGTTTCTCCAAGACCCAATAGATGATGTTTTGGATGATCTGTGTAGTCAAAGTCATGTTCCATTAACTAGATATGAGCTTAAAAGCAGTTATGACATAGACTTTATTAGGCAACTGGTTTCATGGTCTTGTTCAGCAGGAACCTCATTACAAAGATCTTCTGAAAATTTGCATTTAAATCAGAAGTTGTATGATGATATAGATAACATATGTGCAATACCCAATTATGACCTTGAATTTGCTTAATACTTTGAACACCAAGAAATAGGTCATGTTTATTATGATCCCATAGCTATCTCTATGGAGGCATTTTTCACTTCAGAATTCCAATCGATTTCCAGTGCCTCTTTTGTTTTTTATGGTTCCAAATCTCTCTGTTGTGAAGATCAAACTGACAATTAGTTTCTAGTGCCCTTACAAGCTCTAGTTATGAGTTTTGTTAAAAATAGTGAAAGAGCTAAGTTATTGGATCAACTGGTCGAATGGCTTCATTGGCATTTTTCCATCACCTAATTGAGCAGTAATTTCAGTAGATTAGGTTATGAGTGTGTGAATAAGCTCGGCTTGGAGAGCATTCCTTTCAACAGTTTTTCAAGGTGATTTTAAGTTTGGTTTCAGTTTTCATTTTTAGAGTACAGTTCAGATTTCAGAGTGAATTTGATTCAGTTAATGTTTGGAGCAGATTATCGATTGATTTTCAATCACAGAGGTTTCATGACAAAGATAGTTGCATGTTTTGGGATAAGCCCAATGAACAAGGCTACTTAGTCTTTGGTGTTCTTGGAACCTCACTAGGAGGATGGAATCCCCAATTGGAGCCACTGTTAGGGTCCTATAATTATAGGTTATATGTTTATGCAATTATCTGTTTTGGAAAATTTTAGCCTATGAATTACTAGGTTTCATAACCTAAAAGTTTGTTGATCCAAGTAGTCATTTAGTTTTTTAAATCTGATGACCAGAACATGGTTTGGATCTCTAGGATATTTTGCATGTAAATTTGGTTTAGAGCATATGTGCAAGTGTTTTTATGGGAAAGTGTTCAGAAGCAACTTTCCAACGGTGTGTTTAGTGCTTCAAACTGACACCTAGCTCTAAAGATTCGAAAGCAAATTATTTTGTTGAAGGTTTATGATGTGCATATTGTTTTAAACTAAAGTAAAAAAGGTTGACATGACAACGCTTAATCCTCATGCTATTTGTCATTGGCGACATTCCCCTCTTTCCAGATCGATGGTCCTTAGCGCATTTCGAACCCCCCCGACCTTTCTACCTTTAACGGTAGGGGGGGTCCGAAAAGTGGTTTCCCCCCGTCTCGGGCCCACCTAACGTATCGCCTCCTCATTATTTCGGACCCCCCCCCTCCGAAATCCAATTACCTCCTCACTTCTATTATCGTCATTCCCATGCCATCACTCCTCCTCTCCCTACTTAACACTTGTCCTCCACTCACCTTATCGCTCACCATTCCTGCTTGTTCATACCCCTCACCTCTCGTATCTACTCCTCCTCTCAACACATACCACATGTATTCCACACTCTCGATACCTTTCACCCCTCGCATCTTCTTTCCCCCTCTCACTACACATCACCTCGCGCTTATACTTCCCCTCTCACCACACGCCACCTATCCCCTCATTCTTGATACCGTCCACCTCTCCACCTATACTTCCCTTTTTCCTACCACTTACACTCCCACATAAACTCATCCCATATCCATATTTGACACTTGTCCCCACGTCATCCTATATGTAACCACTTTCCTCCTCCCAAAACCATTTTTGACTAGTAATCTTTCGAGGCGATTTCCAGGATAACCAGGGTGCATTTTGAGAAACCAAAATATTTTTTAGCTCAGCATGGGCCAATTTAAAATAACCTCTCCCATATTTATCATATCTATTACATATTGGGATAATCAAGAGCATCTTTGAGCCCCATTTTTTGGGATTCATGATTTTTCTATTTGAAAAATATTTTTCAAACGCAAATCCCGAACAAATGGAGATGAATTTCAAAAAACCAAGAGAGTTTTTTTCTTAGAACAAGCTAATATACAAAAATCTCCCCCATATTTTACACAACTATCTTAGATTGATATATTCGAAGATATTACTGGACCCTATTTTTCATAATTTTGGGAGGCAAAAAGTCAAAAGAGTAGATGGAAAAGAGATCAGATTTAAAGGCACAGATCACCCACAAATCCCATCAAAACAATGCCAAATATCTGAATGAATCTCAACAAACCTCTATGATTGTAATAGTTAGTTTAGATTTTTCTTAAAATAAATCCTGCTCATTTATGACGGGATCATTTGTAAACAATTTATAAATACTTCCCATTTTGAAGTATTATGGTTGGTTGGGACCTGTTCGTAGGATAGGATCAATATTGTAAAGTAGCTCACAGAGCCTCCTTTGATAAAATTTCAGTAATACAGTTGTAATTACAAGATTATTGTGTTACTTATGTTGGTGAAGTACATCTGACTTTGTTTATGTTTTCTTTTCTTCGTTATCATTTTATGTGTTTCCAATCTGAATTATTGAATAGAAGATTGAAGAGCCAAATTTGTTTTGATATACACTCTGATTCTGGATTTGGATAATTTCAATGTTTTCTACTTGAAGGTTATTTCTAGAATTCTTAATTGCTTTGGTATAATCCGATCCCCTCACCTTTTCTTTCAAATCACTCATCAACTTTAAGGATCCAACCTAGGTGCCTATCCTGCTCTGTAAGGTCTATTGTAAAACCTGCCTTGATTGAATACAGAGTTTTTGACTCCATTGCCTAATGGCTCATTTTCTTTGTTCCAACCAAACAATTAAAAAACAAACAAACCTTGACCTATCATAACTAGCATAACATTCTAAAATCAAACAAATCTAAATCCTAGAGAGAGATCCCTCTTTGAAGCTTGCAGGGCTAGATCCCAGCTTCCAAAGCAGTTTTGTGGTTACCTCTGTCCATTTCTTTCTCAACCTTAGAAATTACAGAGTGCTAACATCCTCAATGGGCGCCTTATTTCCTATTTGAATTGTTGCATTGGTGTGATTTCAAAGACCGGGCTGGATTCCTCAATTGGGTCCCTTGCTACCTAAGTTTGAATGTGTTCAAATGCATTCATATTTAAAGGCAAACGAAGGTTTGTAATTTAAAGAAACAGGTGGCCCTATGAAGAGAAGACACTTACCAATGAATCTTCATGTGGGTAGCATAACCATTTTAAGTTTGAATTTGCATCTGTGGCCCTAATTTTACGGGATTAAGAGATAGTGGTGACCCCAAAGCACAAGTTAACAAAGAGCTTGTTTAGAAATGTGTGGGAAATTGAAAGGTTTGTCATTGATTTTCCCAAAGATGATTTCCAAACCAGATACTAGGTGATTTTTTTCCAAAATGACATATAACTAAGAGAGTTTTCTCTTTTACAAAGGAGGTTTTCATTGGAGAGATTGATTTTTCAACAAGTGAAGAGGGAAAAACAGAGGTAGAGCCCATAAAAAATTGAAGATCTACCTGGTGCATCACAGTTTAACGGTAACAAATAACATTATGCTCCTTCCACTTCTCATCTCTTTCATTCTCATTCTCATTGTAAGCATTTTCTAAGTAATAGACTATGTAAAGGGAGGCAAGAAGACCTAGGATAGTGATTATGTAATTTGAACCCCTAGCATAATTTTTGTTTGTCTAAATAGAATGGTTGTTTCAAATCTGAGACTATATGGTCCCTAACAGTGGAACTAATATTTGATAAACAAATTGTTGGGTTTATTGTGAAATTAGAACACATGTTGTTGCCACTAGTCAATAATAAATTAAAGCAAGTTGTGATGGGTTTTCCTCTTCATTTTCTATCTTACATAATGTTGAATAAACTAATGGATCTATGCTTGTCTTGTCCATTGTTTTCTATCTAATAAATATTTGCTAGGAAAGTAGTTATGCCTCCTCCTCTACTCATATTTGTTATTTTCTGAGTTATTTTCCAAGCCAAACTAGATTATGTTAGCCATGGTTTAGAAGATCATTCCAATGGCTAAATACTGTTAAACCCCCTTGTTGGTTGTCCCTTTTCGAATTACCTCCAAAATAAAATTCAACATCCTATTCATATTCTAAATAAATAGTAGAGATTGTCTCGTTGCACCATTTTTCTTTGTTATAAATCTAGTCTAAGCTTCATCTATTTAAATAGGTTATCCTTATGTGACAAACAAGGAATCTTTCCTTAGGAAATATTGAGGGTTACCCCCCTGGCCCAAGAACTAGCTCGAAGGCCTTCAAAGGCATAGGAAGGTGCATCATGCACACTATACCCTAGCATTTGGCCCCTCTGTGAGAGATAGGGAACAACATAGGAATTATCGTTGTTGTCAAGGATAGAGTTATCCCTGGTATGCAATGACATATCTATTAGCAACTCCATTGTTCATATGTTTATTGGGTTTTTAACCTAGTGAGTCATGATACCTAGCATCTTGTATTATTTAATATGTGTAGCTTGTTGGAAAATTATTAGTGACTCCACTAGGGAATGAAGCCCTATTCCCATTACTATTAATTATTTGTTGTTTATGGTTAGCAAGTAGTAGCTCTTGAGAAAAAAATGTCTCACCTGTGACTCCACATCCATCTCACAATGCTAGACTAAACTTAGATCAATGCATATCTCTTTAGTGGACAACTCTTTATTGACACCATTTGTTTAGGTTGGGTTTCTAAGCTTATTTTGCGTATTTTGTTAAATATCACCGTGAAATTCATCACTACCTCTTTGATTAAAAAAATATTGGAAAATACCCTTCTTACATCTATGTTTTTACTTAAATATATACTCTGTTAATATTGCTTAATATAGAATGTCATTTATCCATTTGTTTCCCTAAACCCTCATGCTCAAAGACCCCTAATATTGAAAACCATGATTCACCCTTTGCATTAGTTGTTGTCATGGCTAGTAATAAGCTTAGTGGTGTCAATCCTTGGCTGGCTACAAGATACTAGCCCCTAATATTTCCTACAACCCTTCAACCTTTTCTGAAGTGATATCTGAAAACCCTTCCAAAGTTCAATGGAAGTGACTTTGAGGTGGTAATGAACATATCATAGCATTTCAGGGTTTCACTGATAGCCTCCTTGTTGAGCATGAAGATGTTTTCATATGTCTCTTTGTACATTCCTTGGAAGGGAATGCTAGATATTGGTTTAAGCACTTAACATCCAACTCCATATCCACTTGGGAGCAATTGCATGATCATTTCCTAGGTAGGTGGGGAAAGAGAAAGGATCCTTTCCAACTTTTAACAAAATTTAATTATCTAAGGAAGGATGACCTATAAGGTGCAACCATATTCAATGATAGGCTCCTCAAGCCTTATCATGGAATCCATGAGAATGTTAGGCCTTCAAAAATTGTTTCCATGTTGACTTATATTGTTGCTGAAAGTTCTTATGTTTCATTATACCTCAGAGAAATACATTCATTAAATATGTACGCCATGCTTGATGATGAAATTGAGTTGGAATGTAACATGTTGGCTTCTAAACTATTGGCCTCCTCCCATCCCCATTATCCCAAGAAAAGTGAATGTGAACAAGAATTTAAGGCTCCATTGTATACTCCAGACCCAATGGATTCTTGTTTACATGAGGGCCTATTAACATTGTCAAGATTTGAAGAAGACAAGAGGGTATCATTTGGGGTTACATTATAATTGAAAAATCAACTGCCAAATAAATCCTCTAAGCCCATTACATATATAGAACAACGATTTTGGTATAATGGGCCATAATATAATCATGAAGTGGGGGTGGTCATAAATTTTTAAGGGCACAGTTAAGGTGAAAATTTTTTTGGGCCAACATATCAACTTGAGGAAGAAATTGTTAAGGCCAATGGAAATAGTTGGAAACCAAATCATACAAGAAAAGAAGAGGGTAATTTACAACTCATTGGTCATGAAACTCATGACACATTTAATGACCCTCTTCCTCTCCTAAAATATATTGTTGTTAATGAATAATCATCAACTTCTAGTGTTGATCTAGAGGTTGCTAACCAAGAAGGCAATGATTCCCAACACCAAAAATCCAAACACAACAAAGAGAGTGATCAGTGCTCCATGCTAGATGAGAAAGTATATTTAGTTGCTCTCAATCGCAATGAAGAAAACTTTCTCATAAATGTTTATCCTAATCATGAAGGAGGAAGGGACATTCAACTTCAGCAAGAATATTTCCAAGACAACCATAATAGTGAGGATTTCCAAGGCAACCATAATAATGAAAAACATAAAGGAAACTATGGCAGCAAAGCACGATACTACCCTAAATATGAAGTTTGATATTAGGCACACATTTCACAAAGATTAGAACATTTGAGTCTGAAATTTGATGGTAGCCTTTATAATAATGGTGACAGTGAGAAGAACAAGATTGATCTCACATCTAAGTAGCCAATAAATAGTGCATATTTGACCTTCATTGATAAATTATTTTTTTCATTTGCACTTACTTTTGAGCCCAGATGCATTGAAGAAGTGATTCTTCATGAAGACCCAATTGCAACATGGATGGAGGAGACTTTCCATAAAACAAAACAACAAAGTAGATATTGAGGATGGGTAACTCATTCATTGTTTTCCTCTACTCATTTCCATTGTGCTTTCAATGTTGACCAATGTTTCTCTAATCTTGTTTGTGCCTCAAGTGGTGTTTTCCCCTCTTGGGAAGAACTTATGGTCATTAGGGATATTGTGCCTTGTCTTTCTACTTCCCAAATCCCAATGAATCTACCATCCTATTAGCCCTATGCATGCACAAGTTTCATAGCCTTTTCAAACTGTATATGTGGTCCCAATGGCAGTGTCATGTCACCCATTGGGCCCACTTGTCAAATAAGTTAGGTAGGTACGTCTCTATTTTTCTTAATTAATTCCATGCATTTCACTCTCAATCTTCTAGAATTTATTTTTATTTTCCATCACAAGCTTCCACTATCCAAAAATAGAGTTTGAGAATAAACGAATATTTGAATCCATAGCCCAATGGATTAAGGTACTAGTCTACTCACCCTAGAGTATTGATCTTGGCAGCTCATAAGAAGGATCCACCCCATAGAATTAGTTTATGTTATCACCTTATTGAGCCCAAAGAAATTACATCGCTAATTACATTCGAAACCAAGCCTCGCCTTCATAGTTTTCACATGCTCTAGGGTTCCTTTGCACTTAGCCAAAATTCCCTTAACCTTTTATCCTTTGGAACCCTTCACAAGTGCATCAAACCCTTGCCTTTTCTTCCTTTTTGAACTTTAATTTTATCCTAAGTAACAAATTGGGCCCTCCTTCACTTGTTTGAACGGTTGCTTTCACCCAATTTCAAGATAAAATTTGATTCCTCAATCAATCCCCTTGTTACTTATTTGAGTTGTTTCCTTGGATCTATT
The DNA here is from genome assembly GCA_000966675.3 of Picea glauca. Classification (NCBI taxonomy): domain Eukaryota; kingdom Viridiplantae; phylum Streptophyta; class Pinopsida; order Pinales; family Pinaceae; genus Picea; species Picea glauca. The sequence goes on from JZKD02S1641637.1 coordinate 87,483, forward strand.
TTAAGATCAATCCCAATTCCTCAATTGGGCACATTATCGCTTGTTTGAACTGTTTCCTTGGCTCAATTTTTAAAGATTGAGCCTAATTCCTCAATCGAGCCCCTTATCACTTGTTTGAATTGTTTCCTTCACCCAATTTCAAAGATCAGGTTTGATTCCTCAATCAGATCCCCTACCACCTAAGTTCAAATGTGTTCATATTTAAAGGAAAATGAAGGTTCATACTCCGAAGAAGCAGTCAAATTTATGAAGAGAAGACACCTAGCAATGAATCTTCAGATGGGCAACATAATCGTTTTAAGTTGGAACTCGGATGCATGGCCCTAATTTCATGGGATTAAGAGAGAGTGGTAGCCTCAAAGCGTAAGTTAACAAATAGTTTGATTAGAATCCTATAGGAAATTGGAAGGTTTCTCATCGAATGTCCCAAAGATGTTTTCCTAATTGAATAATGGGCTCATTTTTCCCAAACAATGTATAAGTAAGAGAGCTTTCTCTTTTACAAAAGAGGTTTTTCATTAGAGAGATTGATTTTTTAGTAGTTGAAGAGGCAAAAACCAAGGCAGAGGCCATGAGAAACTGAAGATCAACTTGGCACATCATAGTTTAGTAGCAACAAATAACATTCTTCTCCTTCTACTTCTCATCTCTTTCAATCTCATTCTCATTGTAAGACTTTTTCGAGTGATTGGCTCTGTAGAGGGAAGCAAGAGGACCCATGACAATGATTCTCTAATCCCAACCCTTGGTGTAATTTTTTTTTCCTAAATAGAATGGTTGTTTCATATATAATGAGACTATACAGTCCCCAATGTTGGAACTACTATTTGATAAATGAACTATTGGGTTTATTGTGAAATCAGGACCAAGGTTATTTCTTATAGTCAATACTAAATTCAAGAAAGTTATTTTGATTTTTCCTCTTCATTTTCTATCTTACATAAGGTTGAATAAGCTAATGGATCTATGCTTATCTTTCCCATTGGTTTTCTATTGATAAATATGTGCTAGGAAAGTAGTTATGCATCCTCCTCTAATCATATTTTTTCTTAGGGTTTTAAGATTTCTGTGGTGGGAGTGGTTATTGAGATTGATCGGAAAATCCACAGTGTTCATTTTTATAGTCAAGATTTCAGATCTACAATCAGATCCATCATCAAGACAAAACCATCAGACTAGATTATGGTGCCCATGGTTCAAAATATCATTCCTATGGTTGAATTTGATTAAACCCCCTTGTTGGTTGTCCCTTTTATATTTACCTCCAAAATAAATTCAACATCCTATCCTTGTTTTAAATCAACAGTAGAGATTGACTCCATGCACCATTTTTCTCTATTATAAATCTAGTTTGAGCTTCATATGTTTAAATAAGTTATACTTGGGTGACAGACAAGGACTCTTACCTTAGGAAATATTGAGGGTACCCCTCCTCTAACCTGATAATTAGCTTGAAGGCCTAAAGTGGCACAAGAAGTTCCATCCTATACACTATGCCCAAGGTTTGGCCCATTTGTGAGAGATAGGGGACAACCCGGGGGACAACAGGTCTTATGATTCCTCCCCCTAAGGGAGGTGATGCCATCATAGCCAAATCAACCTAAATCATAATGTTACCTAAGCAAGATTAAGTGATATACAAGCTATAGTCCTACACACTAATCAAATAATAATTCACCAATGCTCAATAATCAATCAAGTAGCTAGGGAAATTCAGAATCTGCACCTCCCTTAGGATCTAGTGCTTCATTTCCTTATCTTCTCCCTCTCAATCCTTGGGCACATTTACTAACTAATGCAATCAAGATCAACAACATATAACCCATGGCACATGAACGTCCAATGATGTAAGGTTTGCCAATACCACAAATGACTTCACAACATGTAATATCTATATCAAACTTCCATTGAGAGTCCATTTATCTAGATCATCATTGTACTATTTATCAAAATTAGTACCTTTATAGGGGATATGATTGGCTAAATATACATGTAGATATATTCCTTCCATCAAAACAACTATGATGCTTCAACTGATCAAAATATGAGCCTTCTCCAAACACTCCCTAATACCTATCCACAATTGGAAAGATCAATACCTCCATTTAGTAACCCTTCCCATAATCATCTTTTTATCATATTCCTCTTTTCAACCCTTAAAAGACAAAGATCAATGTTTTCTATTTAATATTAAAGTTCATTTTTTTTTCAATTCCAATTACTCAACCTTTCAATACACCACACTTACCTTTCACTCAACCATGACAATCGACCTTTCAATGTACCTCACTTACCTTTCACTCAACAATTATTTCCATGGTTAAACTCATCACAAAATGAAATTTCATACCCCTCATTTGACAAGGTTTAACTTAGTACCCCTCATTTGAAATTTCATACTCTGGGAAAAGGACGCATTGGAGAAGTCACAGTGGCTCCATTTATCTACTATTGTTAACGATGAACTCATTAATGGAGGTATTGTTTCCAAGAAACCACCTCTGGAGGTTTCGACCTTTACTCAAAATTCCATTCCCTCCCTAGCTCTCAAAACTGAGGTTTTATGAACATCTTCTCCTCGCACACCCTTTATCCCCCTGTCTGTAGCTCATGAGTCTCATTCTCTACAACAATGTATCTCGTGACGTCCTCTAACTACCCCAATCCACTCTTCACCGAAAAATATAGATAATTTGTTGCAGCCCGGATATAGAGAATCAGAGGAAGACGAGTCTACACTCAGTGCAGTCTTAGACTCTTTAATCCCTTTTATCCAAGATAATAACACTTCCATTAAGCTGCCAACTTATTTGGGGAAGACTGTCATTTGTCTTACTTCGGGATCAGAGGCAAACTCATCTGGGGCACATACTAAAGGGAGTGGGAAAGAATTTGCATGGTCAAGATGACTAGGCATAGAACACTTGCCTATAAAGACCCAAAGTACCCAAAAAAAACTGGTTGTATTATCTTTAAACACTGATGAAACTACCCCTTCCTCCATTGATTGTGGGTCTCTTAGAGCAATGAAATCCTTGGCACATGCTAAGTGATGCTATTTCTTTCTTTAAACATTAGAGGGATCAGAGGCACCCTCAAAGCGACCTCAGTTAGGCAAATTTTGGATCATTCCCATCTGGAAATAGTTTTTTTCCAAGAAACATTGGTAACTGTTCATAAAGCTAGAGATTCCATGCATGCGTTGTGTCCCTCCTGGGTATCATGTGTTTTTAACTCCGTGGGTACTTCAGAGGGCTTATTAGTCTCTTGGGATCCTAATTGTTATGATATGGCTCCCTATCTTACTATTGGTGGTATTCTGTTAACAAGCAAGTGTTATAAAGATAAGCGGGAATTAGCTCTGCTTAATATTTATGGACCTTGCACGGATTGAAAACTCTTATGGTGGTCGGTGGCTGACATTGGTATTTTGTCTATAAAGAATTTGATTATAGAGGGAGATCTAAACATTGTTTTATCTTCGGATGAGGTCTGGGGTGGATCTAATAGGAATGGTTCATTGGATGATTTTTACAAAGATTTATTTATGTCCATAAAGCTTATAGATATAAAACCAACAAAAATGGTCCCTACGTGGTGAAACAGTCGTTCTGGTCATGAAGCGGTGGCAAGGATACTGGATCGATGTCTAGTGTCTGAAGAGTTATTATTAGCTGTTGGCATCTACATATCATGGGTCAAATTTCCCTTTATCTTAGATCATGCTCCCGTCCTCTTACAGTTGGAAATTCTTCCCATCTACAAGGCGTATCCTTTCAAATTGAATGCTCATTGGCTGAAGGAACAAGATTATGTAGAGTTAGTTCATAAAATCTAGAAGGATCCAATTTTCCTATCTGAACGTGGCAGTCAGAATAGATTGGTATGGAAATTAAAAGTTCTAAAGAATAATACAAAAAAATGGTATAAAGATAGTTTGTTAAGGAACAATGAAAAACTGAGGATCCTAGAATCTGGTATAAAGGAATCGATCTTGAGACTGGTGGGTGATTCTACAAACCTTGAATTATCCAGGGGATCAAATTTTGCTCAAAATTCAAAGTGCTTGGAATAGCTTCAAATCGAACGGGTGCGTAGGCCTCGTTGTCACGAACCCAACGCAACTCGTTTGGGTTCAAATGGACGTCGGATGAGAGAGATATCACGTTCTGTTCAAACCGGCAAACAAGCAAAAAAAATGTTCTGACTGTACAGTCCGTACAGTCTGTACGGATGCTGACGTGGCAGGACCGTATGACACGTGGCATAGCTATACGACACGTGGCAGGGTCGTACGACATGTGGCAGGTGTTGGTTGGCAGTCGTGTGGATGAGTTGGCGTATGACATGTGGCATTGGTGGCTAATGGAATACTGACACGTGGCCCACTCAATGGCTGCCACGTGTCACCCTGGCGTTGGTTTAAAATTTATGTTGTTGGTCGGATTCGACCCCGCGACCTCCAGGCAAGGGTAAAGCCTTGGGAAGGGCCACCCAACCGGTGCGCCACCGTTTGGTTCTTATAATATAAACGGTAAACATTTTATTTAAAATGAATTGTATTGTGGGTTGGGGCGCGGTCCGGGCCGGGGCTTAGCCCCGGACCCCGATCATGTGTATATGTGTAATAGAACCACCGACACACTCCTTTGACCGTTACCATTTGGTTTTAAAATGTAGCCCTTTATATATTGCGCGTGGTCATATGGTGGCCATGTGCCCACGGACTTGGCAGTTAGGGGCTAGGCGTGTAGCCATCCTATAGTTCACACCGTTTGGCGGTTGCACCCGGTGCTGAGTTTTAACACAAAAATGTGTGTGGGGGCTAGGTTGAGGAGGCAGAGGTGCATTTTGGCGATCCAGAGACAACAAGTTTGAAGGGGAACTTCCAAGAAGCCTATCTTCTTCAACTTTTGGCCAAACGAGGTGCTGAAAAAGCCCAGCTAGGGGTTTTTGGACGTTTTGAAGCCATTGGAGCCATAATTTTGGAATTTTGAGCATTGTAAAGCACATATTTTATCACTTTGAGAAAATAATACAAAAGATCCATTGGAAGTTGGACCAGGAGATGTAGCCCAAGAGAGGGGTGAACTCCTTTATCATTTGTGTTGTTATGTGTTTTCTGTTCACTGTTATTTGCTGCTGTTTATATGCATATTGAATGTATTATTTTTATAAAAGTTGTGTTTGCAAAATTGATCCATTTGCATAAGAACACTTGAATTAAAACTTGCAAATATTTTCAAGAATACAAGTCTTTATCATTTTCAGAACAAGTTGGTATCAGAGCATAGGTTTTTGAAGACTTGATTATTTGCAAGTGTTTTGTTTTCTGATGCTCACAAGGTTGAAACTCACAAGAGGAGAAGGTAAACTTGTAGAGC
>JZKD02S1641637.1:92876-130998 GCA_000966675.3 Picea glauca
GAGGGGAACTCTGGCATTACGCAGAGTGAGTGATAGTAGAGAGGAAGGATTGCAACCTTCGCTCCTGGTCACCGACAGACAGAGAAACGCAGTCTCAGAACATCGTGGTCTCAGCTCGGGGGTGGCTAGTGGTAAATCCGTTGGGAGTCGCTGAGCCTACGATTGGGTGGAAACGAGCACCTTTCTTAGTAGTCGCACCCGCTTCTGAAGTTATTTCTGATAAGTGTTTTGTTCATATTGCATCTTGAAATTCATATGCTGACATATATGCTCATAACCTGTGAAATGGTGAACAATTATAGTATAAGAATGTTTGTGCAGTGTTTTGATAAGTAATGTTAGATATATGCTTATAACAGAATGACCATGCATGGCTTATATTGATAAATGAACTTAATTAGGCATGAGTCGAACTAAGTTAGGCTTTCAACCCGTTCTCGGGGAGCCGCTTACCCTTATCTACCCCTGGGAATGCCCCGGTATAGACCTCTTCACGAAGATTCCCTCCTTAGAAAGGTTCACCAAGAACCCCGAAAAGGGTCTTGAACGCGCAAGTCTCATTAACCATGTACAAGGAGGAATGACCCTCTTAAAATTCCGAGGTAGCAGTATAGAGATAGGTAACAAATCGACGAACGAGGTCTCGTCGGATGACCCATAGCCATTCACGACCGTTAGATTGACAAAAGTAACCAGGGTGTTACATACCTTGCCCCATTTTCCCTCTATCTTTGTGAACAACGAGGAAAACGGGATCGTAGAGCCCAAGGCCCAGGAGAACATTTGAACCATTAATCTTTCCACATCCACGAAGTAGTGGAGGAATACGTAAGAAGGGACAACCTGAGCCGTTAGATCTCATTCGGAAATCCCGTCAGTCGTTGGATCGAGTTAAGATACTCGGAGTCTAGTCTATGGAGTGTGCGCGGGAGGAATGGATCTAGGTTGTTAGATCTTGGCCCATTTACCCGTCAACCGTCCGATTAGATAGGAGGTGCACGAGGTTTAACCCTTCTTACACCAGGCAGACGTCCCGACCTTCATCAGGACATCAGTATTCGAGAAGTCGAAGTTCTTGAGGTCAAAGGAATCGGGACATCGAAAGTCTCGAAACCCCAGAGGAATCGAGACCGTCCGTTTGAGGATACACGTGGCAGAGATCGGAGCCATCGAGGAAGGCCCGACAAGGAAGCCGTCTATCGGCGTTTGGGTAATCGGGAAATCAGAGATCCAAGTGACAAGAGGTTTGTGCACTATGAAATCGCGAAACGCGATACCCCGATCAGTGGGGGACAGTTGTCAGCGCATCCAGAGAAGTGGAAGCCCCCCCCCCCCTTGAGTGGGAGCCAGCTGTCGGCACAGTGGATAAGGAGGAGAGCCCATAGTGAGAGGGCCAACTGTCAGCGTAGCAGAGAGTCGGTATTCGGAGAATCGTGGATTCTGTGGTCGTGGGAACTTTACATTTAAAAGTCACGAACCCCGAAACACTGACGAGAGGTAAGGTTGTGGTCACGGAGACAGTGGTCACGTGGAGTAAGGACTTATCTCGGGAAGCTAGGGCAGCAGAGGGATGTGTCGGGGATCGGGGATCGATGAACCGAGTTGTTGGTACATCACGGGTGTCAAAATCACGATAGAAGTATATGGCTGCGGCCATACGAGAGGTGGTCGCATGGACTAGGGCTTAACCTGGACCGTCCATCCATTTAGGACGCATGTCGGAGATCCGAAGAGAGTCGGGAATCGGCATATCAGGTGTTCCGTGGACATATGCACTTTGGTATTGAAAACCCCGAAACCCCGACGAAAGGAAAGCCATAAGACTGCGGTCTTGACTGCACGGTCGTATGGACTAGGAGCCTAGCCAGGGAGGGGCTAAGGCCAAAAAAGGAGTTCATCGACAATCGGGAAATACAGAGTACAAGAACCCTTGACAACGGGAGAGACGAAACCCCGATAACCTGAAATTAGGTTCAGGGAAGACTATGGTTAGGTGAAGGAAGCCGTGTAGGTGAATGAAAGACCTGTGGACCGGGTTTGGCATTTTGCGGCTACAAGCTTCGGGGATTCTCATTGTTGAGAACTAAACGAAAAATTTTGACTCTAGGTAGTGGGTGTGTTACATACATGAATTCCTATTATGTAGCACCAAGCCTTCATTCATCCTTGTGCTAAAGGATTCTTCATTATTGAGTTCAGAATTGAGGAAGTTCGTGATCTAATTCTCAACTCAGGCTTGTGGTTTTGAGGCAACTCAGGTTTGTGCATGAAACCATTGACTCCTTCTTTCAATCCAGCTATTGACATTCTCCCCTTAGCGCATGTTAGGGTGAGACCTCCCAACCTTCCCTTGCATTTCTGGGGTTTACCTTCACTTGAAGCCATTGGATCGACGTTGGGAAATTTCCACTTTGCATATTGTGAAACTTCAAGGCACAACACCTCCACTTTTTCCTGTATCTGCATAGAAATGGACTTCAGTAAAGGATTCCCAGCCAAAGTTATTCTTATTGGTAAAAATTATTCTTGGTCTCAGAAACTAAACTATGAGAGAGTTTCCTTTCATTGCAGATCTTGTTTTGAAACAGGACATCTTGCAACCCATTGTCCCAAAGGGCTCAAGAAGATCTGAAAGCCTCGAAAATTCACTAGGTGGGTGGGATTAAATGACGACCATCAAGTAATCTCGAAGCCTCCTTAAGTTAGCGAAAAAACGTCTCAGCCAGATCCTCCTCAGCCATCGAGTCTAGAATCCAATCATAAGTTGGAGAAAGAGGCATCTTCCTCTCAAGCTTCAGATGAGGGACTTCGAGTCCAGTCTTCTCCTCAGCCATCAACTTGCTGGGTAGATCAAGATGATGATGTTGGGGTATTGGATGAAGAAAAAATAAAATCTCCAGATCAAGACAATCCAGGAAATATAGGCATCACAAGTACCTCAACATTTGCAAATGAAGGTTAGATGGTAGTAAGAAAGAAGAAGTTATCACATGCCACATCTCAACCAATGGTACATGAAGTCAGGCCCGTAAGTTAGCCAAATCGGTGAGCTCCTCCCCAACAAGTTAATTTAGATGCAATGTGTCTTCACTCTTATCCTCAAAGTTTTTTTCCGAGTGTATCCAGTAAGGTTTTTCTATGTGAAGTTTTCATTTGAGTATTTGAAATAGTCATTAGCAACTTGTAAATAGTGGTTTAATTGAGGCCCTAGATTGCCCTAAATTTTCAAAGACTTTATAACTCCTCAACAATTTCGACCACACCTTTTTTGATAATACAAACTTCCCAGTTTTTGTTAAAAAAAAACATATGAATTTATTATTTTAGTGAATTTAATTAAAATCCATATTAAATTGAGTTGCAATTTGACTACTTTCTCCTTAAACCATCCACTAATCTTTAAACATCCTTATACATTCATGGTCATCTTCTACTTAGAATTTATCCTAGTGGCCATTTAAGTGGACAACAACTTGTTGTTTATGCATAATGCCTCAATTACATGAAAATATTATGGGATTATTACATGGAAAAAATATTGTTTTGTGAAAATGTAACAAAATTGTCATATGGTAAAATATAAAAATTTGGTTTAAAATTATGTAATTAAATTTATTTGAAATAAATTTATTTGTTATATATAAAAGAGGAAAGTACAAACAAAATTTGACCACTAAAATAATTTATCAGTAGTCTATAAGGGGTTGACTTCCACTTCTACCAGACGTTTCTAGGTTTTGAGGTATTAACGTGTTTACCTGCGTCCATAGAAGACAAGCTCTTCGTTAATCAAAAGTAGTTTTAGGTCATACTCTTCCAAACCTAAAGAGTATTCACAAGTAAGTCGATATCCCTTATAATAATTAATAAGACTACTTATGATAAAGTTATATACTTATAACTAACACTTAACCTTAAGTTCGTACCTAAAACCAAATACAATGTCAAATTACAATTTAACTAATTATAATTATAATATCTAAATTAATTATAATTATAATATCTAAATGAACAACTTATTTGTATATAATACATTTGAATTTATATAATAAACTTATTTTTTTATATACTATCCATGTAGATTGACAACTTATTTATGCATATTGCTTCAACTAATTCCTCTTGCAAAGGTGAGGGGATTAGAGTATGTTGTGGGAATACATCCTCTCTCCCTTAATAATAATAAAGTGGGTTGATTACCCCTTTGTATTAAAGTGGGTAACTCTTTTTAGTCCCTTCTTGAACGAAGTATGGAATATTGTAAATGGCTTGTTATTTTTGCAGTGCTCCCACATGCAAATCAAGGTGTTTAACTTATAGTTTTATCCTCATAATCTATCAAACACTTTTTCTAGACATATCAAATACATATACTATTTTTTTTAATTAATTAGAAACTTTGCCCCTAGGGTTTAGATCAGTTGGCGATAGAGTGCACTATTAAAGAATTTATTGTGACGTCGTTGGCTCAAACCTCAACTAGCCCCGTGTGTTGCATGTGGGACAACATTGGTACGTCTGGAGGTTATAGTGGTAGCGGTCGGAATCAACCCCATGTCACTCAAGTACGAGCCCTCCCTAGTTGTTGATTTTGTCATATACAAAAAAACCAATCAGAAACTTTGGGGTCTTATTTTTCCTCATATCGAGGCAAGAGATTAGGAAAGAGGCAATTTTAGTGAATGACTAGTCTCAAACTTAGGAAACAAGATATATATTTACAACAGATCTATCTCAAGGTGGATTAATTCTACGCTTCAAGTTAACATTAATTTGAAACATTAAATGTTTTGAGATGCATAGTCCATAGCCTATAGTCCATAACCGATATTTGTTACGTAGCCTATTACAATGTCCAACAACAATGGTTGCGGTGTTTCATAGTGGTAGTTGGTGAGCTACCACACTCTCCTCTGCCACCACCCTCCACTTCCACTTGGTAGCTTGCATACGAGATCCATGATGCTATTCAAGTAAGAGGAACAACTGAGGAATGAGTATCCTCTACAATTGGAACCTTGTCCTCTACAACTGAGTCAATTTAGTCCTTTGCAACTCCAACCAAACCTTTGTTTTTGCCTGCAAGATTTAAAAGAGTAGAGTAAGCTGCAAGAAAAATTTGAATCTAGGCGCTTTCAATTGCAATAGGACTCGAATACAATCTCAAACAACAATGAAAGGTATATGTTTTAAACTTTATGACAAATTTGAAAGGAAATAACCGTTAGTTATGTATTTCTGTAGATTAGAAGTATGCTTTTGAAATTTTAAAGGATTTTTAATTCCAAGGTGAGGTTAATTTTAAGGTTTCTATAAAGCAACTACAAGGTGAATAACTGGAACATAGTTTGAACACCATTTATTTCTGTATACAACATGTGTTGTAATCGTATTATTTGGTTCACCTTTGCTCTTGGATTTAACTTATCACATGGGGTCCGATTTCTATGCTTGGATCAATTTTAGTGCAAACTAAAACAGATGTACGCTTCTTCAAATAAATATAGAATTTCTCCAAAAGTTAAACAAGCTACACAAGAAATTGGTCTATGAAGAATACCCATGAATATGTATCAGTACGGGTCTTGGTTGTGGAACACCTGTAACACCAATAATCCAAATTATTTATTTATTGCTAAACAAAATGTAAAGAACTTGTTGAGCACTCTACCTCTTATTAGTCCATGTCGAGGCCAAGGGACTATAGCTTTCACTTGGTGGTCAACCATGGTTGACCGCCCTATTACTTGGTCTATTTTGATAATTAAGTGGTGTGTTTTGCTTACTTCGTCTAAAATTTCCACCATCATTCCATTGTTTTTGAAAAATGTGATATTAATTTGAATTTTGACGAAAAAAATATATATTTTTTGAATATTTTAATTTTCTAAAATTAATTTGTGATTGGTGCAGAGATTGTGATGGGATGTAATTACCCCTGGTGTAAGTCAAATGTTTTATATTATTTATCATATATAAAAATTATTTTACAAATAGAAATTACTAGAGTGGGTGCCTTGTCTCATGGAAATCTGCATGCATTCCTCTTCCCGTGGCAATCTGCATGCATTCACAGTTTTTATGGGCTCTCCAAATGGAAGAGATGTTGGGCGAGGTGTTGGGTTTGCTACTATAGACTCTACCCTTGCCTTTGCCAATACTTTAGCTACTGATATTACCTTTTCTCCTGCTTGCTTAGATGTTGACTTGGGTGCAGAAACAAGCTATAGAACGGGTAGCTCTGTTACTGGATCATATGCAATGAATGCATCTGCATCACTCCCAGGAACAACGGGCTATGCCGGAACAAGCTATTGATATGTAGTAGATTCAATTTGAGTACCCTCGGCATCCTTTACGGATAAAGAGCTCAAAACACAAGTTTGAGCAACAACAAAGTTAACAGCCAGGTTGGAAATAGAGGCAAAGGTAGAAGCATCACCACCAATTGCAATTCCATATCAAGATAGATACCCAGTGGACTTTGTTGATCAAGAGATAGGAACAAAGACAGAGTAAGTAGAGTCAAAGTAAGCAAATGTTGAGTCCACAGTTTTGTGTAGCACGTGCAACAACTTCATTCACTGCAAGAAACTCTACCTCCTTCTGTAAACCTTCAATTGACAACAACTTTTGCTTCAGCTCTGCAACATCAACCTGCATTGAAAGAAGGAAAATGCATGTAGTATGTTAGCTATAGAGAAATCAACAAACACAAAGACTAAGGTGTAAAAGAAAGTATATGAACCTGCTGGTTGACTGAGTTTCAGAAGCAAAGGTATTTTGTTACCCAGTTGAAGTTATAGATCAATACCCTGTTCTTGCAGAAGCACTCACACTTTATCTAGTGTAGAACCAACATCTTTTCCTGAGCGCGCATTCCTTCCAACTCAATAATAGCCAGTGTCGGATCCTGAAGTTATAGAAGCAAGGGTAACAGAGGTTAAGGCGGCTAGAGCATAGGCATAACTGACATGAAGAGAGATAGTCATTTCATTAGTTGATCCCGCAAGCAATGGAACCACTAGAATAACAGGAGTTTCAACATCAATGGCGGAGGTAGTCACATATCCATCTCCATAGTAAGCAACGTCCCCCTTTTCTGGGTTAATGTATTCATGTACAGATGCAAAGGTAGCATCCTCGCTACAGGGATTTGCGTTTTAGCGATGTCTTAAAAAATATATCAGAGCTTTTTTGGCTTGAGACTGATCTACTGCTGGGATAATGCTATATGAGGACAAGTGTATGTATAGAGGATAGGAAATGACGCGTGGTGAATCGATTTAGCTGACAACCTGGAACTTTGAAAAAGTTATGTGCAAGTTTTTCTTTTTACGTGCAAATTTTTCTTTGAATTTCCATAACCATTAGAGAACATAAAATTTAACAAATAGAGGGAAGACGTTCTTCGGGAGTAGGAGAGACAACAACAGGTGGAAAATATCCAGACACATAGCCCGAAGCATTAGTGACAAAAGAAGGAAATCCCCCCCCCGCCCGCAAGGAAACTAAAAACAATAGTAGTAGAATCAATCCTTTTCTTCTGTAAACAAAGTTACTTTGGTAGTGGGCGTATAGTGGGCATGTTACCTCAGTATATAGGTTCAAATCATCTTCCACTAGTTACAACTTGACCCAGATTTAGAGTAGGAATCCGACGGCAACGCTTGCAACAGATGTAGGATCACCAACCGATGTTTTACTTCGCTACTATAATAGGCTTTGTTTAAACCATTCCACCCAAACAATATTATGTCATTATCACTTTTTATGCACCATAAGCAGCCAAGCATAGTGGTTCGCTCAAGCAAAGCAATGGAGGAGTTTGTGAGAAGAAATGTGGCATCAAATTTGCAACTGTGTGGGAATCTTGCGTCTTCTTTACTGTTGGACAATGTTGATCATAAACCCAAATATTGTGTGGAGCGCTCTTCCTTTTTCTTGGAATTTCAATGCATCCAAATTTTCGGTCTTTGTGTACAAAAGAGACATGTTTAAATTTGATTGAAAACTCTAATCTACTCGTGATATACATAGAGGCACGCTCTTAGCACCTTTCCTCTCCACGTCGTGTTACAAATGTCATTGAGTTTACTTTGGCCAATACATTTTAGTTAAAATACATAGAGGCAGGGACTAGCTGCTTTGCAACTATTTCCCTTGTTTATGTTCTCATTGTGAATATTGCACTCTCCCAATTTTGTATGTAGGCATGGTTATCACATATCCTTTTTCTCTTTCAATTAACATAGTTTTTTTTTAACCCGAAAAAAGGTGAACTAAATTATCCATTTCAAGAAAAAAAGGTGAACTAAATTATCTATTTTCATACTATATCAATAATAAATCTTAATCCTAATTACACTTAAACACTAATTAAAGTAAACTACCTTTTAATTTGTGGTTTACATTATGTGCAATTTTTCTATTTTATGTAAACTTGTATTTTTGGGATTCACAATTTCCTATATGCTACTTAATAATCATGCCATTTGATAGGTAGGTTAATACTTATTTATACTTTATGGGGTTTTGATCCAAAAATAGATCCGAACCACGAATGGGTGTAAGACTCAATACCCACAAGTTAATTTGGAGAATAATAAAGGTTAGTAAACTATATAAATTAATGCAATGTAAATGTTGAATAAGATGAAAATGCAAGTGAGAAGGAAACAAGGATTGATTAAAGGATACAAAAAATGGAGAGAAGGTCGAGGATGGGGAAATGAAGGGTCATGGTTGTTGGCCTTCCCTCTAACCCCCCATCTCTCCTTGTTTCTTCCTTAATCTTTATTATTAATGGGCTTTTTGTTGGCCAAGAGAGGAGGATGAAAAGAGAGCCAAGAGCTGCATTGTACCAAAAATTGTCAAAATGAAATAGACCAAGCCCCCTTTCGAAGTTGGATTTTCCAGGGTAAATTATGAGTTGTTATGTGTGAATTTATTCATTGTTATGAAATTTTCTCTGTATTTGTGATGAAATGGAGTTGCTATGTAGTTTAATTCCTCCTTGTTTAACAAGGAGGAATTATTTTTCAGCTGTGTTTGGGGTCGGTTTCCATGGATATGGTCCCCATAAGCCAACAAACCAATCCAACAACTATTTAACCACTTTTGTACATCCATTTCAAGATGAGAGATTAATGGCTCTTATCCTAGAGTTATTGCACATGTGTAGGAAGATACTAATTTAGTTTCTTATGGTTGTTGGGCAAATTTTCTCACTCCACTAGACTTTATTTTTATTCCCCAGGTTGACTTAGCTTGCCTAGGTTGAAATAACACTTTCCATGTCGATTTCCTATTTGTTGGGGAAATTTCTTCCTCAATGGATTGTAATTTCATTGTTGGAGTGAATCCCTTTCCCTTTGGGCATTTTTAATTCGTTCATAGGTGAGTTCACACCCCCCTAGGAATTTTACTTCGTGCTTGGGGGAGTTGACATCTCCCCAAGCATTTTACTTCATGCCTGGGTGAGTTCACATCCCCTTGGGTGTTTACTTCATGCCTAGATGTTTTCACATTCCCCTTGTGCATCTTATTTCATGTATGGGTGACTCTGCTTACTACTGGTTAATTCATTTACATCGTAGACTTCTAACATTGATTGTAAAAGATCTTAATCCATGGGGAAATTAAATGTATTTTAGAACGATGGGGGTGTAGTATATCGATATGTCATGAAGCACATTCTTGGATAATTTATTTTAAATATTATCTATGTTCCTATATCAGCCATTTCAAGTGTATTGTGTCTTCAACCTATTTTTTAGAGTTGCCAGATTCGACCTACTTAAAAGGTCACTTGTTAGAAGTTTTAAAAATAACAGTAAAAGAGGAGGTAACGAGAGATTGGAGAAAGCTAGTATTTCTTCCAAACAACTTGTAATGCAAATTATCGAGACTTGAGAAACATCCAATCTTTCGAAATCTAGCTGACCCCAACCTATTTATTCATTGTTTTGTTGATCACTTAGTTCAATATCCAGAAACTACATATTCATGTGAGTTCAAGATCTTTTGACACAAAGAGATAACAAGCTACAATGTTCAAAAGGAAATTAATTTAGCTCGATTCAACCTTCGTATAAAGAAACAATCTGTGAGATTCAAGATATGCAGTTAGAAAACAAAAGGAGACTCAACTGGACTCCAATTAGAGATTCCAGGGCTAATTTCACCTTCAAACATTGCATTCAAATGGATTAAACTAACCAACTAAGCTTTGTGTTATAGCTAGTTGTTGTGTGCATTGTTCACCAAGAACCATAGCATTAGGCTACATTAAGACATAGGAGCTATATCCATTCAAAGTACATGGGCCTAGTAACCATCCAGTAACAAATTTTTGTTTTCACTCAGTAATGGATTGAGCATAGAGGCTAAGACTTAGAGACTTGGTTGGCATATTAGATAGTAGGCTACACATAGTTCTCAGGGACAAAGTCTTTATAGAACCTTGATTTTATTGGCCCGATTGTTATTTCCATTGCTAGTTGTTTGGTGTGTATAGGTTACACCCAAGAACAAACCTTATAGCCAGGAGATGACAAAGATCCTTGAACATGGAAAGGAAATAAAGGCCTAGTAGCCTTTTTGAAGATAGAACTCTCTATACAAGGTTGAGATAGAGACAAGATTTTTAAATTTCACAAGGATCCATGTTAATCAAGCGAGTGGGATATAAGTCCCCCATTTACGGATCATAAGGTATCATAGTAGTGCATCCTTAACTGTGACAACCACCAAAATTTTTAAGAGAACATTGCATACCTTAGCATGGGTAAAGAAAGTAGAGAAAAGTTGGAAGATTTAAGGGAAATCAATGTTCACCTTTGAGAATAGAATGAACAATTGAAGGATAAGGTCCAAATGTTCAACCATAGGATGACAAAGTTGGAGGAGAAACTTGAGACCTTTGCCAAACTACTGCGATTTATAAAGAAAATGTTTGAAGAATGCCAAGACTCCCTCACTACAATCATGACAGATTGGGAAAAACACATAATGAAACTTGTACACTTGGGATAGAAGGTCATTCATTCATATCTAGCAATAGGATAGGCTCACACAAATGTTGGTTCATCTACAACAAGAGTTGGAAAAGAAGGAGGAGGCCTTGAAAAAGTTCCAGGCAACTGACCAAGAGCACAAGGAAGCAAGGCTACTTTCCATTGCCATTGTTGAAGCTAGCACCATGACAAAGACCACTTTGGTAATTTCACCTTCCTTAGACATCTCTCAAGAGAATCTTGTTGAATTTGAAAATCATACTAGAGGCATTGGTTCCAAACCTTTAAGGTAGATAGGCTATGATGGACAAGGGCTAGGCAAGAGAAGACAAGGAAACCTAAGCCCCATTGTAGCTACATTGTGGGCCAAGCATGAAGGCCTAGGATTCAATGCCACAATGGAAAATCTCATGAGCATGCAAACCATTTTGTAAAGGTTAAATAAATGATAGAGTTGGCTTGCTCATCAAGAGAAAGAGCAACAATAAGTGAATGTGGTATCCTACTACCACCTCAACCTTCTTGTGGCGGATTGAAGAAGGGTAGTGAGGAGGAGAGTTTGAAGACTTGGCTTGCACCATCACTTAGAAGAAGTAGCAAACCAATTAGTAGGGGTAAGAAGAAGAAAAGGACCAATAGGTATTCATCAAACAAGACATCCCTTGTTTGTCACTGCTGCAAGAAGAGAGCACATAGCATTGTCAGTTTTTGGTACTCAAAGGCTTGTTCATTATGTGGGAATAAAGGCCATCTTGAGGCATATTTCTCTGAGAAGCAAGCTATATGCCACAAGCTTGAATAGTTAGATAGGAGGAATGACAAGAAGAATTCTCCAATCCAGTAGAAAACTTAGAGGCACATGGAGAGGAGGAACAAGATAGGCAGGTTTTGTAACAACAACATGAAATTTTGCCAAGAAAACAATTTGAGTGGTCATTGGGAAACAAAGTGTTGGTGACTTCATCCAGATCTTCACCCTAGAAATTTCATATCCAAGAGAAGGGTGTGGAGAGTGAAGATTGAATACTATGAAGAGTTTCTTGCATTTCCAGTCTAAGGAGCAGTATCTATCCAAGAATATATAACAATAGAGGAGGTTAATGACAGCCACAAAATGGATAATAGGTTGATGCCAAGGGAAACCACAATCCATTTCTTGTTTCCAATATTGCATCTAAAGAACCCCATCTATAATATGTGTAGGAGATTGGTGCAAGGAGGTCAATGACCTTAGAGGATTTCTTGAGAACTCCATGAAATGCTTGCAATCATGTGCATGCACTAGAAAATTGTTTACATGCAAGGAATCAACTGATCCTAGCAAGAGAAGGAAAACATGTTGATGCTTTTGGTAGCACCAGACATGTACTTCCACATAGGCATGTGTTTTGCATGTGGAAGTAGTCGAAAATATTCTAGTCTTGAGTTTACTTTATTTAGAAGGAATCAATTAAAGTAAAACTGTATTTATTAGTGAATTAAGTTATTTAAGGACATGCTTAGCATGCATCATGTAATCTAAATCTTAAGTGGGTGCGCGAAGCAATCTCAACTGTAAATCACTTTGAATATTAGAAATAGCTTGTAACTCATTATTATAAAAGCAAGGATTGGGTATAGGAGAAGTCACTTTGATAGGAGATCAAAGTCTAAGGCTTTTGATGAGAGGTCGAGGTCAAGAGACTTGGTGAGAGACCATAGGTTGAGGGATAACACAGAAGGAATTTTTCTAGAAAGGAGTGTAGGAGCAAAGAAGGACTTTTTCTTACACTAGAGTGAGGTGATCTCACTGGTTGGGTGAAGAGAGTTCATCCAAGTATTGATGAGAGGGTTGGATCACAAAGGATCGTGATTCAAGATCTTGATAGGTGGAGAAGGACTTCCATCTAGAGGTCATATAGGTCAAGGAGGAGAGAGAGAAGAAGAAACCACATGCGGGTTTTAGAGGACAAAAGCCAGAGGAAAGAACATAGTCATACGGAGGGTGTCATACGGGCTTTTCGTATAGATCTGTGAGTCTCAGAGGAGATAGGCACAAATATCCATGGGTATGAGAAGGGAAAGGCACAGATATTCATGGGCTAGAGAAGGGAAAGTCGCATATGCATTGGGAAATGTCCTGGTATAAGGCCATACAAAAGCACATGAGTTTCCATGTTTGTCTTCAGTGTATAATTCTCTCAGTGGGCCATTATCCCTCTTACAAGAGCCCTAATTTGACCTTAATAAAAGCATCATTGGACTGGTTTTCCCTCCGAGGTTTACCCGAATATTTATGTTCTTATGTGCTTGATTTGGTTTCCTTATTTATGCTTCCACTACATGTTTCGTTGAGTAACCTAAATGTGCTTTGATTCAGTAAATATATCTTGCTTGGAATGAACTTCCAGGTGCTAGGTTGAAGGGAAATATTGATAGGGTATCAAAGCATACTGAGGGTTGAGTCCGCCCAGAAAATTCAACAAAGCTACACTTCCTTTTGTGGAAATGATACATGATGGCATAATGTGCTGGGGTCACATTAAACATAGATCGACATTCGACTTGGCTTCATTGGCTGCCAAGATAGGTTGTCTCCAAGACTAAGAGAGAGATGGGAATGGATGTTGAGTGGAGAGTTTAGATCTAGATATTTCTCAGAGTTGAGAGCCAATGAGTAGACTTATGCATTGTGGGAACAAGAAAACCAAGAACCAAAGCTAGAGCCATAGCCAGGGAGTAGAGAAAGTAGCCATAGGTGCAAGCCATAGTTAGAGCCATGTTCCAAACATAAGACACATTGATCCAGATTGGTTTCCTTGAGATTTTGGAGACCAAAATGCCTCTTAATGGGGAGGTGTGATCCAAAAATGGATCCAAATCCACTAATGGGTGTAAGACTGAATACTCACAAGTTAATTAGGAAAATAATAAATGTTAGTAAACTATGTAAATCAATGCAATGTAAAGTTGAATAAGACAAAAATGAAAGTGAGAAGGAAAAATGGATTAATTAAAGGATAAAAAAAGAGGAGAGAAGGTTGAGGATGGGGAAATGAAGGGTCATGACTATTGGCCTTCCCCCTACTTCCCCATCTCTCCCTATTTCTTCCTTCACCTTAATTCTCAATGGTATTTGTGCTAGCCAAGAGAGGAGGATGGAAAGAGAACCAAGAGTTGCATTATACCAAAAAATGTTGAAATGAAATATACTAAGCCCTCATTTGAAGTTGGTTTTCCGGGGTAAATTATGAGTTGTTATGTGTCAATTTATTCATTGTTATGTGATTTTCTATGTCTTTGTGATGAAATGGAGTTTCTTTGTAGTTTAATTGATGCTGATGTGTTGTTTATGGAGGAGGGATTCTTTTGTCGCTGTGTTTGGGGTCGTTTTCCATGGATATAGCCCCCATAAGCCAGTAAACAACCCAACAACACTTTAATCACTTTCATACATCTATTTCAAAGATGGGCGATCAATAGATATTATCCTATAGTTATTGTAAATGTGTAGGAAGTTACTAATTCCATTTTTTATGGCTATTGGGAAAATTTTCTCACTCTAGACTTTTTTTTTTCATTCCCTAGGTTGATTTAGCTTGCTTGGGTCAAAATAACATTGTCTTGGTTGATATCTTATTTGGTGGGGTGAATTTCTTCCTCATTGGAGTGTAATTTCATTGTTGGAGTTAATCCCTTTCCGTTTGGGTGTTTTTACTTCATTCCTGAGATATTTCACATCCCCTTGGGCATTTTACTTTGTGTTTGGGTAAGTTGACATATACCTGAGCGTTTTACTTTGTGTCTGGGTGAGTTTACATACCCCTAGGCATTTTACTTCATTCCGGGATGATTTCACATCCTTCTGGGTGTTTTATTTCATGCTTGGGAAACTTTATTCACTATTGGTTGATTCATTTACCTCGTAGACTTCTAACATTGATTATCAATATCTCAATCCATGGGGAAATTAAATTTATTTTAGAATGGTGTGGGTATAATAGATAGAGACACCATGAAGCACATTCTTAGCTAATTTATTTGTTATATTATCTACATTTATGTATCAACCGTTTCAAGCCTCTTGTGTGCTTCAACTTATTTTTAGAGTTCTAGATTCAACTTGCTTTGAAGGTTGCTTTCTATAAGTTTTAGAAATAGAAATAAAAGAGGATATAACAAGAGATTGAACAAAGAGCTAGTATTTCTTCCAAACAACTTGTAGTGCAAATTATTGAGGCTTGAGAAACATCCAATCTTTCAAAAGCCAGTTGACCCTAGTTTGTTTATTCATTATTTTTCTAATCACTTAGTTCGATATCTAGACACTACATACTCATGTGACTTTGATCTCTTTTTCCATAAAGAGATAACATGATAATGCAATGTTCAAAAGGAAATTAATTTATCTCAAATTGACCTTCTTATAAAAGCAACAATCTCTGGATTCACATTTGGTAAACTCAAGGAGACTCGGCTGGACTTCATCCAGAGACTTCAAGGATAATTTCACCTTCAAACATCACATTCAAATGGATTAAACTAACCAACTAAGCTTGGTGCTATAGTTATTTGTTGTTTGCAATGTTCACCAAGCACGAGAGCATTAGGCTACACTGAGACATGGGAGTTGTATCCATTCCAAGTATATAGGCCTAGTAACCATCTAGTGACAGAGTTTAGTTTGCACCCGATATTGGATTGAGCACATAAGCCAAAACTTAGGGACTTGGTTGGAATATTAGACAATAGTATACACAAAGTTTTTAGGGGCAGAGTGTTACAGAGCCTTGAATTTATTGGCCTGATTGATATTTCCATTGCTAGTTGTTTGATTTGTGCAGGTTACACCTAAGAAAAAACCTTGTAGCCAAGAGAAGAAAAATATTCTTGAATAGGGAAGAGAAATAAAGGCCTAGTATCCTTTATGAATATAGATCTCTCTATACAAGGCTAAGACAGAGACATAAATTTTAAATTCCACAAGGATCCATGTTGGTGAAGCGAGTGGGCTATAAGTCCCTCGTTTATGGATTAGGTTCACAATATTTGGTTGGATTTTAAATTTTTCCTAGAGGTTACTTAATAATAATATTTATTAATATCGTATAATAGGTAGGTTGATTTATGCTTTCGTGGATATTTTTTATTTTATAAAAAAATTGATATCATCTTTTAACAATTTTTTTTAATTGTTACTATTGGAATTCCAAACTTTCCAACACTAGCTCTTGCAGATTCCCTTACATGGGAATGTAAAAAAGTAAAGTTGTCTCTACGTCTCAATCATAGTGGTTTGTAAGAGGAAAAGCTTGGAGGTTTTGTCAATTTCATGTTCCATAACCATACCCATTTGCTTTTGAGACTAAAGGAATTGTCATCGATTTGATATTGTACCCTATGATCGTAGACGCAACTAGCCTGCTTTTTTTTTTCTTCTGGTTAAGAAATAGGAAACTATATTTTAAAAATTCTATTGTGTATTTGTTTGTATAAAAATTCTTTTCTCTTTTCAAGATATGTTTCAATTTTTTTTCAAGCATTGGACTTTCTCCTACAAATTAACTTTTTGCAAGTACTAGATATGTTTTAACTTGGCTCACGGGTTTTCAAATAGACTTGACAAAAATGACAAGATGTTGAGTTTGTGGAAGAAGAGCAAAGAATAAACAGGTTGACTAAGGGAAACAAGGCACCTAACAAATGCTTAAAATTGATGCAACAAAACATTCAAAATGCAAGAGATAAAGGGTAGTTTTAGAGACATGGTGTCTACCTTCTTTTATTTCGGAGGTGGATAGACTACTTTCACCTTCTTTGATGAGATTGCAATGGTGTCCTGGATGATTCCTTCAACCACCAAATCAATACCACAAGAGGTTTCATTTATGTGTGTTAAATCGACCCTCTATTGGGGCAAGTGTGTCATACACCTTACATTGTTTTAGTGGAATAGAGAATAAATGCAATGTTGTAGTGGATCATAGAATAAATGAAGAGTTGTAATATGAATAAATGCAGAGCTATGGTAGAGAATACCATGTTGGTGGTTTCTAGTATGTAAAAATGGTAAACCATAAACGACTTATGGTTTTACTATGCCTATTTATTGTTGGGTTGTTATATTCTTTGTAGTGAAAGACTAGTTGAGGTAAATCGACTGGCGATTGAAGTTGAGGTAGATCGACAACAAGTCAAAGGTCGAGGGAGTTGACCGGGTAAATTTGAAGTCAAAGATATCGACGACAAGTCAACCAACAAGAGGTCGAAGTGCAAGCATGAGACGATCGACTAGAGACTGAATGAAGGATCGGCTGGTAAACCTGACTTGGATTCGATTGTAACATAATCCTAGGATTTGTGGGATTTGTGGGATTTGTAGCCATTGGTATGCATGAATCTGTAACCATTTTTTGGGTGCCAATATTTAGGGGTTTTCCTGTTGTAAATTCTATAAAGAGACGTGGTGTAAGGCCATAAAGTCTAATGTGAGAATGCTAATGTTGTAATTCTAATGCATGGTAAATCGTAGATTACTGGTCATGTATATGTAAGCCGATTTGACTACAGGGTTGTTCTTTCCTGTGAAAGAGGGTATGATGTCGATTGTGTCTTAGGTGTGGACCAAGGTTAGGCATGCAACCTTTTATTCTAATTAAATAAGACAACAAGAGAGTTGAACAATCAAAGGAATGCTAGTTTTCCTGGTTAAGGGTTTCCAGGGTAAAATCTCGGTGTATTGTGTGATTGTTTGTTTCATTTGTGTTCTTGATTAAATTCTTCTTCTCTTCTTCTAGGATTAGGGTGGAAGTTCTCTGCATTTCCTTACATGTGGTATCCGAGCTTAGGTTTGCCTTTATAAGTGAGTGTTTAGAGCGGTGCTATGCTTTGGTGAGTATATCAAATCTTGATTTTCCAATCTTGAATCTGAGAAAAACCCTAGGTATAGTAAGAGTTGTAAGTCATAAATTGTGTTAAAGATCGTGATAAAGAATGATGAGAAGTTCTAGAATAGAGATAGAAAGTTTCAATGGCCAGAATTTTGAGCTTTGGAAGCTTAAAATGGAAGATCTTCTTGTAGATTGAGAACAATGGACAATGATTTGTCTAGGTAACCAGCCGACAGGCATGTCGATGAAAGAATGGGAGAAACTCGAAATAAAAGAAAGAAGTACGATACAACTTTGTCTTGGTGTTGTTGAATGTCTTGGGTGAAGATTCGACCAAGAAACCGTCTTGGTGTTGCTAAATGTCTCGGGTGAAGAATGGGAGAAACTCGAAAGAAAAGAAAGAAGTACGATACGACTTTGTCTTGGTGTTGCTGAATGTCTCGGGTGAAGATTCGACCAAGAATGTCTCGGTGCTAGTCAACACGACTCCAAATGAGGTATGGTTTGGTAAGAATCCTTCGGTGACACATCTCAAAGTATTTGACTATGATGCATTTGTGCATGTTCCCAAGGAAAAGAGGAGCAAGCTAGACAAGAAGGCAGTCAAATGTATTTTCATCGGATACACAGAAGGGATGAAAGGATATAAGATCTGAGATCCTGCATCAAGGAGAAAAATGTACAATAAAGATGTGGTCTTCATAGAAATCATAGGTAAATCTGAGCCTAACGAAGATGTTCATACTGAGAATAATCCTGATACAGTGTGATTTGAGCCAAGGAACGAAGAAGATTATTCAAATGAGTTGACATAATATGAGGAAGAGGTGGAACAACTGAATTCGATGGTAAGGAGGTCAAAAAGAGTAAAGAAACCAGTTGAAAGGTATATGCCACCCAAATTTTGTTCCACATTTGTGCTAACTACCATCGACAATGAGCCCAAGTCGGTCGTTGAGGTAGTTGACTTGACATAGGGTAAACTCTGGAAGGATTCCATGGTCGAAGAGATGGAATCCTTGTACAAGAATGAGACATGGGATATAGTCAAGTTACCTAGTGGAAGGAAGCCCATTGGTAGCAAGTGGGTATTTAAGAAGAATATGAATGTCGTAGGACAAGTCGAGAAGTTAAAAGCTCTACTAATAGCGAAAGGTTATTCCCAAGTCGAGGGAGTCGACTTCGGTGAGATTTTTTCCCTTGTTGAAAAACTAAATTCCATTTGAGTACTAATGTCTCTGGATGCAACATTCAATTTGGAGATAGAACAGATGGATGTGAAGATAACGTTCCTACATGGGGACTTGGAAGAAGAAATATACATGAAACAACTTGAAGGATTTGTAGTAAAGGGCAAGCAAGAGTTGGTGTGCAAACTCAAAAGACCCTTTTATGGTCTAAAGCAATCGCCAATGATGTGGTACCAAAAGTTTGACACATACATTCTTAGTTTGGGATTTGTGAGAAGCAAAGTTGATCACTGCATATATTCCAAGGAAGAAGGTGGGCGTTTCATATATGTAGCTTTGTATGTCGATTACATGCTGCTGATTGGTAACAACATGGATGCAATAAAGGAGGTGAAGAAACAACTATCCTCAAAGTTCGACATGAAGGATCTCAGTGCAACTAACTTCATTATGGGAATGGAGATTAAGAGAGATTGAGCCACTAGAAATCTTTGGTTGAATAAGACAAAGTATATTGAAACAATTATGAAACGATTCAACATGCAGGATTGCAAACCTGTGAAGGTGCCAATTCCAGTGGGAGAAAGGATTAATGCTGAACAGTTTTCAACGACACAGGAAAAGATAGAGGACATGGAACATGTTCCTTATGCAAGTGTTGTTGGTAGTCTAATGTATGTGATAGTCTGCACTTGACCAGATGCTTCCCATGCAGTGGGAGTGTTGAACAAGTACACGTCGACACCTGGAAAGGAGCACTGGACAATTGTCAAGAGAATATTCAGGTATTTGTGTGGCATGAAGAATTATGCTATATGCTACCAAGGAAGACCTAGAGGTGACAGTGGTAAATTGGATGAACATGGATTTGTCAATGTCGACTGGGCTGGAGATCTGGATCAATAGAGGTCGACCAATGGATATGTCTTCAAGTTGTTCGGTGGAGAAATAAGCTGGACGAGTAAGAGGCAGATAGTCGTAGCCTTGTCAACAACAGAAGCTGAATACATGGCGGCCACTCATGGAAGCAAGGAAGCGATATGGCTTTAAAGTTTGTGTTCGGGAATCAGGTTTGAGGAGAAAAGATACGAAGGTAAGTTGCGACATTCAAAGAACAATATTTATAGAAAAGAACCCTGCTTATCATTCTAAGACTAAGCACATTGATGTACAATACCATTTCGTAAGAGATATGGTGGAAAAAAATAAGGTGCTACTGGAGAAAGTAGACACGTTGGAAAACATAATAGACTTGTTGACCAAGTCTGTGAGTGTTGTGAAGTTCTCTTGGTGCATAGAGGCAATGGGCATCATTTCCCTTGGTCTGTGAGTGAAATTTTAGGAATCTCCYGTTTTAGTAAAGAARACAACAAGTGGGAGAATGTTGGGTAGTTGTATTCTTTGCAGTGAAAGTCTAGTTGGGGTAAATCGATTGACGGTTGAAGTCAAGGTAGATCGACAACAAGTTGAAGGTCGAGGGAKTAGACTGAGTAAAGTCAAAGTTGAAGATATCGACGACAAGTCAACCAACAAGAGGTCAAAGTACGGGCATGAGACGATCGACTAGAGACCGAATGAAGGACCGACTGGTAAACCCGACTTGGAATCGACTGTAATAGAATCCTGAGATTTGCGAGATTTGTAGCCAATGACATGCATGGATCTATAAACGTTTTTTGGGCACCAATCTTTAGGGTTTTTCTTATTGTAAAGCCTATAAAGAGGCGTGTTGTAAGTCCATAAAAGATAATGCAAGAATGCTAATGTTGTAATGCTAATGCATGGTAAATCGTAGGTTACTGGTCATGCATATGTAAGCTGATTTGGCTATAGGGTTGTTCTTGCCTGTGAAAGAGGGTATGATGTCGATTGTGTCTTAGGTGTGGACCAAGGTTAGACATGTAACCTTTTATTTTGATTGAATACGACAACAGAGAAAAATGATCAAAGGAATGTTGGTTTTCCCAGTTAAGGGTTTCCAGGGTAAAATATCGGTGTACTATGTGATTACCTGCTTCATTTGTGTTGTTAATTAAATTCTTCTTCTCTTCTGCTAGAATTAGTGTGGAAGTGCTCTGCATTTCCTGACATTTATTGAGTGCTACGGCTGGAGGAGTTTACTGTGTAAGTTTTATCTTATTTTTATGTTGCCAAAATTTCTCTAGAATTATGCTACTACTAAACACTCTTGTTGAGAGCATAGACACTCTGTATTATAACCATTTAGCTATTGAATAATATATTGAGTGTGATTTAGAGTGGGGTGTTTCTTCCGAAAGGGCTTTCCCTGGGATATCATGTTGTTTATGGTTTGTTGTTCATTTTATTTGGTTGCAATTGCTCTATTTTTAGTTTTTGCGCATTCTTATCTCATGGATCAGTGTAGGAAGCATATTCCACACCTTTTCTTCCTTACACCCTAAACAACTCAGTTCTAGTTCCATTCAACACCGTTTGCTCTCATTTTATCATCTCTTGTAGTGTTTGTCTCTATGAAACAAGAGGATCATTGGAGGCGAGCTTTCACTTTCTAGATAGATCGAATAGAAGACATGGTCACCGTCCATGTATTCCATGTGTTCTTTGAAGTTCTGGAATGTGTCCATATTAAATTTGCAAATATTCCAAGTGTCTTTCAAGTTATCATGACAAGCTACCAATCACATCAACTCATAAACTTTGGAGGCAAAGTCACGTTTAACTTTATTGGTCATTGTAAATTTATCTTCCTCATGGCACTGTTTCACTATAGTATTTAAATAAACATTATTTGCATTTATAAATGAGCCTCTAGTGTTGAGTTGTACTAATTTTTAAAGCCATTTAACATGGTCATTCAAGCCTTCATTGTAGCACTAACCACCATACCTAGAATTGATACCCATGTTAGACAAATAATCAATCAACCCTAATCTATGAATTCTTGGTAGTGATATTCTTTATATCTATTGCCCATCATATTGGTGAAACAAATAGGATTTTGTAATTGAACCATTTATTATAAGATTGACTCTGCGTTGTATACATTCTTTGTGCATTTCTTTATTTTTCTAATTTGTTACAACAAATTTTTCACTGGCTCAAATCATCGTGAATCCCTTGATGTGTGCAATTTTTTAAAATCTATTTATCAAAGTTAAAAATCAATTTATAAATAAAAATTATATAAATACCATGATTCGTCAGTTTGTAGGTTGGGCTCTTCATTTTATGCACTCTACAGGCGATGCCTCCTTGAAGGAGCAAACCCTACTCTTTGCACTTCAATCGATGCCTCCTCCACCTTGACAAACCCTTTTAGTGACGATGCTTGTTCACTGACATTATATCGCAATCAAGGAACACTACAGTCTATGGAAACTGTAGCAAATATCTCATCCTGTGGCGACTTGCATGCATCTAAGAATATTGAAAGCAACAGATACCTCATCCCATGGTGACCTGCATGCATCTACGCAGATTGCATTTGCCAACAATTGTTGAAGCTTCACTTCCACTCACCTTTGATCCCATGAGCCCATTTTCCTCTAAGTCATTCCTAATGACCTTTCACAATTGAGCCCGGATGACAAGATATCAGGTCAGGTCATTATTAGGTCAAAATATCCTGAGTCAATGTCCTGCATGAAGTACATGTCAATAGAATGACTTCGCAGGCTTTCAGCCAAGTTGGACTCATAATATCGATCACTAAGGTAATAATATTAAGCTCCATCACATATCCAAACTTGGCTTTGTTGCTTTCTTTACTGTACCAACTTATGTTATTGGATCTAATGCTTAAACCACAGATGATGGTGGTGTTGCTTCATCAACTGAATCTACATTGTGTTTGAGATTGAAAGAAATCTTACTTATTACAATCCAAATATGCATTGCTAAACAATTCATATGTTTGACAGATACAACTTTACAATGGTTTGTGTAAGGGCACTGTATGTACGTTTATGTAGCCACTAATTGCAACACCTCTTCCCCTTCCTGCCTCAGGGTTGAAACTTTTGATCTAGGAACAAATGCATATGCACACTATCAATCAAGTAGGAACAATATATTTTTTCTTAATATAACTCCTATGAGCATTTGTCAAAGCCCCTTTTATCTATGAACTCTTTATCCATGAAACCTACTCTTTCAAATGTCCACCCTAATCCAAATGCACACATAATAAATAAGGACTCACAATACTCTTTGTAAATACAAATTCACATTATTGATGCCCATACTGGCTAAGCCACGTAAAGAATACCCCACCCCAATTTGAGTGAGTGAGATGAGGCGCTATCCCTCTCTCCTAGCTAGATTAGGCTTACACACACCCACAACAAATAAGGCACATATTGGTGTATAAATTTTTTAAGCTAGCTAAAACCTTTTTGTTCACCTAAAGATGGATGAAGATTCAAATCTGTGTTAAGGATAACATTTTTACTTTGATAGTTTGTTAAGAGAAAGCAATCAAAACAAAAATTATGCCCAACTGCCAACATACCTATGCAAACATATTTGTTTTAATCTTTTCTATACCTATGCAAACATATTTGTTTTAATCTTTTCTATACCTATGCAAACATATTTGTTTTAATCCTTTCTATACAATCCCTTGAATAAGATTAAGCTAGTGGTTAAAATAGAGAAACCAAGGATTTTTATTTCCTTAACACATCAAGATTTAACTTTTTTGTATGCTATAACTCTTTATGAACTTTGAATCATATACTTCACAAAGCCTTCCAACAATTCTTGTAATAAGAATATTGATACACTCTTGATCATTACGAAATCAACTCTTTATCCTTGAGTGTTATCAAAGGAAGTTGGCAGTTACATGCTGGAATGACTACAAATTCCCCTTCAAAAGACCTCTTGCAACATGAATCTTCTAAAGGATAAAGCTAATCGAAGATGCTAAAAATAATCGAAGATGTTGCAACTAAAAATATGCTAAACTCTGGTAGCCTATAAAGAGTTCTAGAATTAATTCCCTTGGACTTTTCATTGTAGGAAGTGACCTCAAACTCTGCAAGCCTGTGCCAATATCAGAGGGGATAATTCATACTGGTTGACATTGGCACCTCTAGAGAAAATTCTAAGGATGGTTGCTTCCATGTTGGTTAGGAGCGAGTGGGTGGGTTATAAGGATTTCTTATCCTCCCACACAGACACCCCGATGAGAAAAATATCTAGCTTTCCCACACAAAAATCTCTGCAAGCACCCCTTCTCACACAACGTTGTATGTGAGTGAGTCACTTCCAGGAACTTTACCCTAGACCAAAATTAAAACCATTGGTGTACAACCACTAGGTGTTTAATGCAAGCCGACAATAGCTGGTACAAAACCCCAATGTAACGACATTAACGATGTGAGAGTGTATAGTCAAATGCACATGGAGGGAGAGTGCCATGCATGCAAGGTAGGCGAGTTGTTACCCTAGGCACATAATCCACTTAAAAAAAATATTTATATGTGCCATTACATAGACTATTGCATGCCATGCATTACACGTGTGGGTGATTCAGAATCATTGCATGCATTACATGTGTGGGTGATTTGAAATTATTGCATGCATTACACACGTTCAATTTATTTTTTCACCACCATGTATAGCGTAGGAAACCGAACCTATGGAGCTATAAACTTGACTCTTAGTGAGGGATAATCATTTACCTTTAAAAATTAGTTTTGATGTTGCTTTATCTCATCCCTTATCCATCATGGATTTATAGGCATTTGTTGTTCTTCTCTTTTTTTTTCCACAGAAAATTTCGCTTTATATTATATCATAATATAAACTATTCTTTTACAAAAGACCATCCACAAAAAACCCAGATAACATCTAAGAGGGGCCCCAAAAGCCCAGAGTACCCTCCCCTTATAACAAGTCCACAAAGCTCAACTAGAGCTGGAAATCCATACATAGCTAGTGAAAGCCTCCACAAAGATACCCAAAAAAGAACCTATCAAAAAAACACAGCACAAAAAACCTCCATCAATGCTCCAGAGAAAATTGTCGCGCAACAGGAGAAAAGGCAGAGGTCGATACAGAAAATGGTAAAGGCCAAGAGAATTTCTGCTCCGAAACAGGCCACGGATTCTGAATCTCCACCTCCCGTAGAGCGCCTCCACACCGTAGACCTTCGGGGAAGCACCCCTCGGCCATCACCGCACCCCTCGGCCATCACCGTCGGACCCCGCAACTGTCGCGCCTCTCCGTGAGTAACACGCCCAGGAAGCTCTCGCCCTCGTCCACACTGTCCGATCCCCACACCCTCGCTTATTTTAGGTAATGATGAATTTTAATAATAATAATAATTGTCTAATATATTTGGAAAAAAATGTAATATATAATGAGAAGACAATTACAATATTTTTACATAATTTATAAAAAAATAAAAATAAAAATTCTTTAGATTTTAAATTAAGAAAAATATTTTAAGAAATTAAAAAAAGTTATTTATAGTTAATTTATATAAAATTTAATTAAATGAAAGGTCAAATAAATCTTAATTCAATACACTAAATCTAAAATATTTTTGGTATTAGAAGCATCATTTTTACATAAAATTATTTATATAAAAATTTAAACTTTAAGATAAGTAAAAGTTGAAATAAATCTTAATTCAATAAACTAAATCTAAAAGATTCTTGGCATTAGACGCATCATTTTTACATAAAATTATTTATATAAAAATTTAAACTTTAAAATAAGTGAAAGGTTAAATAAATTTTAATTAATAAACTATATTTTTGGTATTAGAAGCATCATTTTTACATAAAATTCAGGCTATCTTCAATGCAATTCAATTTAGGGTTTAGGGTGAGGCTAGTAGCTTGCATGGATACCACTATTTACTTTTTTTTTTGTTAAACTAGTAGAGAGAGAAAAATTTACCTTATCTCAAAGATAAAGATATATTCATAGAATGCTAAAAATATTAATGTTAAGTTTTCTTGAGCACTAAGTGTTATTATAACAATAAAAACAAACTAATTTACAACTTACATTGTTACCTACTTGCATATGAATATACATAATGTGCACCAACACTCCACTTTCATCTAATTAATTGATGCTTGAAGATATTATTTTCTTAATTTGGTTAAGAATTATGAAAGCTAAGGGGAAATTGACAAAACTTATGATAATGAGCATGTAAAAGATCTCTATTTAACTAAGAGGATATATGAATTCCACAAGATCTCATGTTTAGCTACAAGGATATACAAATTCTACACCTTTGGGGTTCTCTTCCCCTTATATAGTTTATTTGATTTAATTACTTTATTGTTTATTTAATTTAATTACTTTAGGCGGGTACTTGCAACATTGATGATATTTACCTTGTTGCACCTTATTAGTTTTGTTTCCTTTGGTCGATCACTCATGTCTCACCAAACTTAACTAGTGTTATTATGGTTAAAATCAAAACCGATATTACCTTTCCATGGTTTAAATTAGAATAGATTTATATTTACTTAAACTTTATTGAAATAAATGTTTAGTCCTCGTACTCATGTGTCACATTATTTTACCATGAAAGCAAATTGGGGTCCGGGCTCAAATATCCTGGTGGAGTTTATGGCTTTAAAATTGCTCTTAAAAAGAGTTTTTGATTCTAGATTGAAACTCCTTGATGGTGGTTAATTGGATGTTGGGTAAACAACATGTCCACAACTTGGAGCTAAAAGATCTGGCACTCTATCTAAAGGACATAGTCTCAATTTTTGAGTTTTTCTCCATAACTCACTTTTTTTTAGAATTGAATCTTTAGGCAGATGCATTATCCAAGGAGGGGCCTAGTTTTTCATTGGGAGAAGTCTTCCTTGTGTATGATTCAGGTGGATATTTGTGGCCACCCACTTATTCCAACTGGCTCCTCTTGACAATTTTCATTCAGCATGTTCTTCTGTACTTCTTTGTAATTTTGGGTTCTACACTTCCAGGGTTGTCTGAATCCCTACACATCTTCCAAGTGGATACTGGCGGCCTTCCACCTAATCCAACTGGCTTATTTTGTATGTTTTCATGTCAGCACATCTTGTTGTACTTCTAGGGCCATTTTGGGGCCCTAAACAGTTCTTTTTGGGCTCTCCATGGTCAAACTGTAGACCGAGTTAGATTTTGATAGCGTAATGTGTATTTCTCTGAAAGACCTTTCCAACGGTCTATCACGCGCCTAAAACAAAGGTCGTATGCAAAATTTAAGATCCCGGGAAGTTGAGGTACCAACTTACCCATAAGGGCCCACATAAGTTTTGGTGTTTCATCTCCTAGGGTTAGGTTTTTGGATGCCTAGGGTTTTGACATTCATGAGTAATATCAAAAAGGCCTCTGGAGTCTCATTGCAATGATTCTGCTCAGACAAATGCGCATAGCAGCCACATCTCTTCTCAGAGATAGCTACCACCATTTGAGCAAGTGTTTCAGTTTTGCAGTTTTACAGTTTCAACCTATTTCATTTATTCAATAGAAGATATTGTTCACTGGATATCTATGTTGTTCTTCATATCTTTGAGTTTATTGTATTCAGTCCGTTAATCATTTCATTCCGCTCCTAAATCAGGATTAGTGGTATTAGAGCGGTCTGCTCTTCATTTATTTTTCTTCATGCATGTCCCCGACAAGATATGGGTACAAGAAGTTGGGACTCAAACCAATTGAGCCATTGCAATATCGGCTAAACCGAGCCCTAAAACAACCCATGGGAGATGAAAAGAAAGATGATGGAGTAGGAGATCCTTTTAGAATGTTGCTCGAGGAAGCACTTGTGTGACAAAGGAACGAAATGATGGAAAATTTTGCGCAGATCCTTCAACGACTTCCCATAGGAGAAGCATATTCATCAAGCAGCCATGCTACCCCCTTCAAGGTACAGGTAAATTTTGATATTCCATTATTTGAAGGACTGATAGATGCAAATGTTGTAGATAAATGGTTGAATCTACTCGAAGGGTATTTTTTGGTCCATAATTTTTTTGATAGGGAAAATATTACTTTTGCACTCCTTAAGGTCGTCCCCCATGTTAAGAATTGGTGGGACACTTACTCTAAGAAAAGGGCCATAGAGGAATATGCAATATTTGTGGTTTCCCCTACATGGTATTCCTTCTAGGATGCCATTAAAGAACAATACTACCCTGTTGGAAGCTACGAGGACCAGTACACTAGATGGACCACCCTGCGTCAAGAAAGGGACCAGACAGTACCATATTTCACCAATATTTTCCATACCCCGCACACCAAGTTGGGTATCAAAGAATCTAAGTGATATCTGGTGCTCAAATACCACAGTTGTTTGCATAGATACATTCAAACATAAATGGCATTTCTGGACATCACCTCGTTGGGTACGACTTATAGATATGTTTTCAAGATCGAGCATAAATTTAAGCAGAAGAGGCAAGATTTTGGATCTAAAAAATCCTCACAGCCGAAGCAGGGAAAAGGCAGCCCCAACCCACAAAAAAAGGGACAGAGAAAATATGGCCACTCTCAGGACAACTAGTCCAAGCTACAACACAAGAAGGGAAATGAGAAGACGAAGAAGGACACATGAAATGTTGTGAATACCATAAAAGCCCTTGGCATGASCTTGAAGAATGTCGCTCCAAGCAGTCACTCRTGGACAAACTGAAGGCTTCCGAGTCAAAGGTCGATTCTGATTTCGATTCAAATCTAGAAGGAGGGAAGTGTATTATCGATGTTGAACCCAGTGCCACCGTCGCCACTGCCAAATTCTAGCCAAGTGAACCAGAAGAACCAAAGGAATGGGAACACCTCTTTCACTCACAGAAGTGGGTAAAGGGGGCTCCACTTCATTTCATTTTTTATAGCGGCAGTAAGAAGAACCTAATCTCAGAAGAGGTCATCAAGCGGTTGGACCTACCAACGAAACCACACCCACAAACCTACACCATTGGTTGGCTTCGCCAAGGAAGAGATCTCTGTGTAAGCCAACAATGTCATCTGCCCTATGACATCAAGCCCTTCAAAGGTGAGGTATTGTGTGATATTTCTCCCCTTGAAGTTTGTGATGTTTCTTTAGGACAACCATATTTGTGGAAGCGTCATGTTGTGTATGAGTTTAGACCCCGCAGTTTTATTATTACTTTGGGTAGACAATTGTATAGAATACCATAGGTAGCACTGCCTACCACTATTTCTTTAATCTCTGCTAGGAAATATAGTAAGGTCATTTCACAGACCAAGAAGTTCATCTTCTTTGTGATCCATGCTCACAGTAAGTAGAAGGTTGCCGACACATCCATGGCCTCTACACAGAGCCTCTCTTTGCAACATAAGCAAGTGGACGAGTATATATACATCTTCTCCTCACCCACCAAGGTACTGATGCACTGCCAAGTCATGGATCCAATTGATCTAACCCTCGGTGCACCTCTGCCTAATGGACCAGTCTATCGTCACTCGCTGATGGAAAATGACAAAATCAACCATTAGATCCAAGAGATTCTTCAAAAGGGGCACATAAGACCCAACTCCTCCCCTTGCGAAATCATGATTGTAATGGTGCAGAAGAAGGACGAGACCTTGCGAATCTGCATTGATTACATAACATTAAACAAAATCACAGTCAGAAATCGGTACCCAATTCTCCGGATTGATGACCTTCTTGACCAACTCAAGGGAGAAAATTTCTTCAGCAAGGTTGACCTAAAGTCTGGCTACCACCAAGTTCCCATCGAACCAACTTATTTCTGGAAGACAACTTTCAAATCTAAAGAAGGTCTCTTCGAATGGTTGGTCATGCCCTTTGGCCTAACAAATGCACCAACCACTTTCACGAGGTTGATGGATGATGTATTGAGATCCTTCACCAACTCTTTTGTGGTGGTATATTTGGATGACATCATCATCTTCAACAGAACTTGGGTGGAGCACCTGCGACATATTCAAGCGGTTTTGAGCACGTTGCGGTAGCACAAGCTATATGCCAACTTGGAAAAATGTTCCTTTGGAATGAACATGGCCCAATACTTGGGCTACATTGTTGATGAGCATGGGGTACATGTTGATCCCGCTAAGATCCAAGTCATTTTTGAATGGCCAGCCGCGACCACACTAACCGAGATTTGGAGCTTCTTGGGATTGGCCAATTTCTACTGACGATTCATGTTGGGATTCTCCCATATTGCATGGGCCCTCAGCCACGTGACCAAGGACGATGGCAGGGAAAAGTTCATGTGGGGGAAGGAACAACAACGAGCATTTGATGATTTGAAGCATCGCTTGTGCTCAGCTCCAGTACTGTCCTTGCATGATCTGCAGCAACCGTTCGAGATTGAGACTGATGCATTTGACTATGTTGTAGGTGCAGTTCTCACTCAACATGGTCATTCGATGGCATACCATAGTGAGACACTCTCAGATACTATCTGTAAATACCCCACCTATGACAAGGAAATGTATTCCATTGTACAAGCTTGTTGTCAATGGAAACATTACATTCTGGGAAATGAGATGATCATCCACATTGATCACAAGCCTTTGTAGTTCATACAGACACATGGGAAGTTGCAGAACGACTGCCATCATAAGTGGTCCACCTACCTGCAACAGTTCCATATCAACATCAAGTATAAGACAGGGAGCACAAATCATGCCATTGATTTCCTCAGTCAACTTCCTGTGGTTGCACTCACCAGTGTGCTCCATTCATGTGGACATGAGGCATCTAAGTGCCCCCAACTTTATCAACAAGATCTAGACTTCGCCACCACCTATCAGCTCTTGGGTACAGGCGCGGATGTCACTGATTTTCACATTCAGGATGGGTTGTTAATCCATCTAGGCCATCTGTATGTTCTTGCAAGTGAGCATGCAAAGTTAATTTGGGAAGCCCACTACAGTCAAGTGGAAGGACATTTTGGCATGGAGAAAGTTGTGTTCGTTCTCCAAAAACATTTTTATTGGCCAAAACTTCGACAGGATGTCAACAAGTATATCAGACCTTGCACTACTTGTGCCATTTCCAAGCCAACCATCAAGAAGCAAGGCTTATACACCCCTCTTTCTACCCCCGAGAATCTTTGGGAATCCATCTTGATGGATTACATGTTTGGCCTTCCGTCCACCAAGAAACATAATGATTGTGTATTTGCGGTCGTTGATCGGTTTTGGAAGATGGCCATCCTCACAACCTGCAAGAAGAACATCACAACGACAGATATGGCCAAGATCTTCTTCGAACGAGTTTGGGTCCATTTTGGGATACCACAGACCATTATCTCTGACCTAGACAATAGGTTCCTCAACACATTTTGGTCAAGTCTCTGCTCAGTGTTGGACACTAGGCTCACTAAATCACCTACTTTCCACCCCCAAACAGATGACCAAACAAAGTTTTTCAATCATATGATTGTGCACATCTTGTCCATGTAAAACACTAAGCATCTGTGTACATGGGATGAGAGTCTCCCCTATGTTCAACACAGTTACAACAGGGCTCTCCATAGCTCCACCAGCCATAGCCCATTTCAGGTGGGATTGGTATTCCAGCCCTTGGGTCCCATTGATGTTGCACTACCTATGGAAACCACACAAACAAATTCTTCCCATGTTCAGTTTGAGACCAACAAATCCACTAGATTCATTGAGCGGATTTAGCACATCCACCAACAGGTCCATGAGATTTTGCAGAAATCCAATGCTAAGTACAAGAAGCACCATGAGAAACACAGGGTACCACACTAGTTTCATGTCAGAGACAAGGTCTGGTTACACTTACAGAAGGAGCGTCTTACAAGGACCCATCATAATCTCCACCCACTTCTTTATGGGCCTTACACTATCACCAAGGCTATGGGTAGCAATTCTTTTGAGCTCAACACTCCGCCCTTCCTTGGCTTGCACCCAATATTCAATGTGGACCTCCTTCAACCATATTTTCCACCATTATTGGACACTTCAGAGATCACAGAACAACTGAAACCAATAAATCTCAACCTTGACTGCATGGAACATGTATCCACTAATTAGTTTGTGGACACACAGGTCAAGGGCACTCACCAACATAGGATCCAACTTTATCGGGTTGTCAAGGCAGGGAAACTCCTACACCAAGGAAAGTAGCTCACACGGGGCCAAATTCAGCAGAAGTTTCTTCATCTGATGGGGGAACTCAATGCAATGGAGACCATTGCTTACTAAGGGGGGAGGACTGATCCAAGTGGATATTGGTGGCCACCCACCTATTCCAATTGGATCCTCTTGACAGTTTTAGTTCAACATGTTCTTCTGTACTTCTTTGTAATTGTGGGTTCTACACTTCCGAGTCTGTCTAAAGCTCTACACATATTCCAGGTGGATACTGGTGTCCTTCCACCTAATCCAACTGGATTATTTTGTATGTTTTCATGTTAGCACATTTTGTTGTATTTCCAGGGCCATTTTGGGGCTCTAAACATTGTTTTTTGGGCTCGCCACGATCAAACTGTAGATAGAGTCATAATTTGACGGTATAATGTGTAGTTCTCTGAAAGATCTTTCCAACAGGCTATCACGCGCCTAAAATGGAGGTCGTATGCAAAAGTTATGACCCCAAGAAGTTGAGGTACCAACTTACCCATAGGGGCCCACACAATTTTTGGCGTTTCATCTCTTAGGGTTAGGTTTTTGGATGTCTTGGGTTTTGGGATTTATGAGTAATATTAAAAAGGCCTCTAGAGCCTCATTGTAATGTTTTTTCTCTGACAGATGTGCGTAGCAGACACATCTCTTCTCAAAGATAACTACCACCATTCAAGCAAGTGTTTTAGTTCTGCAGTTTTATAGTTTCAGCCTATTTCATTTATTCAATAGAAGATATTGTTCATTGTATATATGTGTTGTTCTTCATATCTCTGTGTTTATTGTATTTAGTTTGTTAATCAGTTCCTTCCGTTCCTAAATCCAGATCAGTGGAATTTAAAGAAAGGGAGGCTTTTGAATTTAGGAAGAATGTGTATATATGAAGTCAATAATTCAGGATACAAATCCTTTTTATATGATATTAGTTTTTTATGTTTGTTCAAAACGTTTAGTAGTTATTTCACAATTATGTACTATTGTGTAATAGTGTCGATATTTTGGACAGTTAAGTCAATGGGTAATAAGAATAGTTGAGCAATGTAAGGACATGAATATAGGGTAGTGGGGGGATTATGGCATGGCATAGCATATGAGAAATGCATTTTTATTTTTTATTATAAATTGCGAATTTTTTTTCGTTCGATTTTTTTTTTCAAGTTGTAAATTTCCTTCTTGGCCCATATTTGTTACATAACCCGTTGCAGTGGCTAAACTGTGTCATGGTAGCAATTGGCGAGCTGCCACCATCTTGCATATGTCCATGACTAATCAAAAGTTACCAATGGAACAACATGTACCAACCACTTGAGAGAAACATTAAGTTCTAAATTCAGATAAAGTGTTGACATAGATCACTGTTAAAGTGCTTGAGAGAGGTCACAATGATTGATACCAAGACATCTAAGTTATGTGTAACATATACCACTTTGGTGGATACAACACATAGGTTATAATGTTGACATAGATCATCATTAAATAATATGAAAAAAATTACAGTGATCGATACAACACATATAGGTTATGTGTGACATAGATTAGGTCGATACCACACATGTAGGTCAAACAAGAGCCAAAATAATGGGGAAATTTAATATTCCTTCTAATTTTTTCTGGATTCAATGTATTTTTTTTCCTGGATTTAATATATACTTGTAACAAAAAGAAAGAGTAGTAAAAATTGGTCAACTTTCTTTTCACACTATATGCCAGTTAATAATTCAAACTCTGACCAAACAATTTCTCTTATAAACTAAACCCATCTATTTTAACATTGAGCGTATTTTAACATTGAGCGACCCACTCATGCAGTGAAACAAAGCACTATAACTAATCAACAACTCAATAGTAACATGAAGGTTCAAAGTTCTACTCATTATTATTTGCTAGG
Organism: Picea glauca; assembly: GCA_000966675.3. Taxonomy (NCBI): domain Eukaryota; kingdom Viridiplantae; phylum Streptophyta; class Pinopsida; order Pinales; family Pinaceae; genus Picea; species Picea glauca. The sequence continues at coordinate 126,931 of JZKD02S1641637.1, forward strand.
ATAATAGATAGGTTTCAAGATAAATGTCTTACTTCTTCAATGCTAATACTATGATATCTTCATAACTATAATGCAATCAACTGTGTTCCAAGAGCTAGTGACTACCTCGTTAGACAGAGCACAAAAGACACTTGCTAGAATGTCTCTTTGATCTACCATCGCTTGTGCAACCTTCAAATCCCTAGAGGAGTAGGTCAACTTGTGGCATTTCATAAGAAAATGATTCAAAACCTGAGGCACGAAATCTCAACTTGAGACAAAGACTTACTACCTTACAGCTCCAGTTGGTTTATGATACATTGAGAATTTACTCTCTCTATACTAAAGTTGATCGTTTACGTGATAATCAAAACACTCTCTATATACTAAAGTGGATGTTAAGACGTTGTCACGATTACTCTTCATGTTATTATACTGCCTCCGACAATATATAACATTTGTTTTGAGTTAACTTTTACATTAATTTTGTTTTGACTTGAAAAATCTATGTAAAATGTAATGTTTAACATTTGCAATTTTAAAATTTATTTTTTAATATAATAAAATAATTATTTTTCTAATATCTAATTGGACGAGAAGTTTATAGCGTTATTGCGGGCTTCATGTCTTTCGAGATTTAACATTATAATTTGTCAGGATTGTGATATCTTCATGCGTAATAATCTGTCCAGAATTTAATAAACCGCAGTGTATAAATATACCAAGAATGCATACCTATATATGTTTGTGAATTTCCCTGTCACATCAATGTAGGCTTCCATCAATTTTTGGGAATCTCCGTAAAATTGCGTCTATGTCTCAGTACAAATTTTTATTAACCAGAATTTTGTTAGTTTGTTGTGAAGATTTTATTTATTTAATATTTTTTCTTCTAAGCTTTCTGTGTTTTTCTTCCGATGATGACATTATTATAAATTACCCTCTAGACATGCGGGGGTCTAAGACATATTTTCTTATTTATTAAAAAATAAAAAAAAACAAATTTTATATTAATATAATTTCAATGTTCATAATTTTTTATTTATTTATTTTTATATAAATTAAAATTAATTTTATAACATATTTATTCATTAAAATAATTATTAATAAATTATAAAAAAATTATTTAATACAAATTTCATTAATCAATAAACAAATATAAATATAACACTTAAATAAAAACTAAAATATGAAATCCAATATCCAATTTCTAGTGTATACATATGCCTATTCTTTCTAGCATATGTATACATATACCTATTCTACTAAGAGGCAGTATAAGGGCATCATGCCTCTGAATGCCCGCTGTTGCGGGGAGGGCTTGCACCCAGCCCCCCCATGGGACCATTTCCAGGAAGACCCGCGGGTGTTTTATGGTGCTTGCTCTGGCAAAGTGAAACGTAGAGATGCGAGTCCAAGTTTACCTTGCAGAGTTAGAGTCCGTATTGGATCCAAGTGCGGATAAAGATCCAGATCGAAAACCAGCAAGGGTCTATCTATCCATGTCTGGCTGTTAGGGTGGCTATGCGGGCTTTATCCCTGTGTATCCGTCGGCTATTTGGGGCAACTTCGTTACACTTGTTAAAGTGTGTAACTCTCCCTTTAATTAAGGGTTACCTCATATTAAAGTGGGTGTAAGACGTTGTTGGGATTTACCCCTTTATATTAAAGTTGGTAACTTATTCGGATACCTTGTGCGGATTACCTCATAGTTAGTCCTCTCCCTTTATATTAAAGTGAGGACATTGTGGGGATTATCCCCTTTAAAGTGGTATGTTGTGCATATTACATCATAGGTAACTTTTTCTCTATATTAAAGTGGGCGTGAGAACATTGTGAAGATTATATATTTTTATTAAATGTGTAATTACTCACTCACGCATAATTCTTTGTGTCATGGTGAAGAAGTTGTGGTGGGTCAAGATTTTAAATTTCTAAAGTAGGTAATTATGCATATATAATTATGTATAGAGAAGGTAATTATGCATGATGTTTTAAGTAAAAGTGAGAATTTATCTCATATGTAATTAGGAAAGACTTTAATGTATATCTCGATATATAGTTTGAGTGGGTTTAATGGTTAAGAATATGTGTTTTTTCCTAGGAGGTGATAGGTTCAAATCCAAAGGGGGCTAGGATATGTACACATCCATAGAATTTAGTAGTCAAATCGTTGCGTGGAGGGGGTCTCTTGTCCCACAAACAAGGGGGTCTCATACACCAATTTGGTGTTTGACTTGGTTGTGACCTTAAAATTAGATTATTAATATTATTATTATATTAACTTTGGGTAATGATGGATATTGCTTCATGTAATCTGCAATATTTGTGGTTTCCCCTACATGGGATTCCTTCCGGGATGCCATTAAAGAACAATACTACCCTGTTGGAAGCTACAAGGACCAATACACTAGATGGACCACCTTGTGTCAAGAAAGGGACCAGACAATACCGGGTTTCACCAATATTTTCCATACCCTGCGCACCAAGTTGGGTATCAAAGACTCTAAGTGACATCTGGTACTCAAATATCGCAGTTGTTTGCATAGATACATTCAAACAGAAATGGAGTTTCTAGACATATCCTCACTGGGTATGACTTACAGATATGCTATAAAGATCAAGCATAAATTTAAGAAGAAGAGGCGAGAGTTTGGATTTGCAAACTCCTCACAGCCGAAGCAAGGAAAAGTTGGCCCCAACCCACACAACAAGGGACGAAGCAAAGATGGCAACTCTCAGGACAACTAGTCCAAGCCGCAACACAAGAAGGGCTATGAGAAGACGAAGAAGGACATGGGAAAATGGTGTGAATACCATAAAATCCCTTGGCACAACACTGAAGAATGTCACTCCAAGCAGTCACTCGTGGCTGAACTAAAGGCTTCCGAGTCAGAGGCCGATTCTGATTTCGAATCAAATCCAGAAGGAGGGAAGCAAATTATCGATGTTGAACCCAGTCCCACTATCGCTACCGCCAAAGTCCAGCCAAGCGAACTAGAAGAACTAGAGGAAGGGGAACACCTCTTTCACTCACAGATGTGGGTAAAGGGGGCTCCGCTTCATTTCATTGTTGATAGTGACAGTCAGAAGAACCTAATCTCAACAAAGGTCATCAAGCGGTTGGATCTGTCGACGACACCGCACCCACAACCCTACACCTTCAGATGGCTTCGCCAAGGAAGAGATCTTTGTGTCAGTTGTTGAGATTCAACAAGAAGATCCTAGTGAAAATTATGCACCTACACTAGTATGGAGCCTCAAGCTATTTTTAGGTGGAAGCCTATTTTTAGATGATGAGAAAATTCTATTTATAGATGATGTCTATTTATAGATGGTGAGGGAATTCTATTTATAGATGTATGTCGAATATTATTATCCCTTAATAATAGTTGGAAAATAAATATTAGTCTATTCTTAATGAGCACTTGGAAATAGTTAACTGAAGTGGCAAATCAATTAGCTATAGGAAATTCAAGTTCAAAGGTTGATTGGTGGGACATGCAAGTCGAATTAGTTGTAACTGAGTGATTCGAAGTTGTAACAGAGTTGGATGTGTAGTTATGTGAGTTGTGAAGTAGTTTAACTCAGTTAAGTGAGTTAAGCTCAGTTGTACTAGTTGTAACTGAACTTACACTAGTGAGAGATCAATGAATTAATTATTAATTAATTCACAATCAGTGATATCACATGCAACCGAATATTTATCACTGTTAACTACATGCATGTCAGATCCAGTGGAGACCCAGTTGAGATAACAGGTGAAATGGACAGTTTGACTATCAATTGTGACATTAGTGAGTGCACTCATGCAACCACACACACAATGGATGTGCCCATGATGATTGCGCATCCTAGGCAAGAGGGATTCATTCATTGTAGGGATTTCCATTAGCAGGGATTGCGCAAAGGAGGCAGGTTGTCTGGAAGAAGTAAATTGGCTCATGAATTTGTCAATTTTTGTATGACAGTGAGAGACGATTGTATATTGTACTGAGAGCTCTTGGATTAGAGTTTTGTATGAGATTGTTTCATGATCCATGATATATACATAATATATGATAGTGGGGTTTTTAGCTTTATGCTTTT
>JZKD02S1641637.1:140333-153696 GCA_000966675.3 Picea glauca
CCTGAAGTATTTCTCAAACCGTTCCCAAGATAGGTCTTCTTCGTGAATCCCTTTTATGTTCTTAAGGTCTTCCCACCAAATGGAAGCCTTTCCATTCAGGTTGAAAGTGGCTACTTGGGCCTTCAAGTTTTTTGAGAAGTCATGGACTCTGAAATACTTATTTAGTCCAAGCAGCCATGCCTCCTCTTCCTCTCCCTTATTTATCTCACCGTCGAAAGAGGGTGGTTTGGCCTTCTTGAATTCTTCAAGATTATGATTTTTGGAATGATTTCGCTTCTTCTGTTTTTTTCAGGAATAAGAACTAGTTCTACTACTAGAAGAGTCCTCTGAATCGCCAGTTTCCTTTCTAGAGGAATCGTTAGACGCTTGTCCCTTATCTTTGGGGTGGACCTTTCTTGAGGTGCTCTTCCCAGTGTGGCTGCTTAAAAGACCACGTTTCCGTATCTCAGGTGGACTTCGACTTTTCTTTGTATGTCGTTGGTCCGCTTGACTGGTGTCAGGTCCATGCTGCAATTGTCTTTGTATGTTGGATAAAATCTGCAGCAAGTCTGCATTAATTTATGTTTGCTTCTCTTTCTCTTTTATCAACCTCTCATTGTCGACCTTGTAGCTCTGTAGTTCGACCATGAGGCTTCTCACAGTCTCGGCTAGATCTAGAGGGGTCTCTACTGCTCTCCTTTCGTCAGACTCTTCGTCTCTATTGTGGGATCCATCCCCCACTTCATGGTGCATCACCATTCTATGCGTCTACAGTTTCTCGCGGTTGATTGTCCGCTTGTTGTGTATGAAAAACACCTGTTGTTAGTCAACATTATATTCATTCACAATCAATGCATAATTCGTGTTTTTTTCAAATGCATACACACAATACAAATTTTCATTCTTGACTTCGACTTTTGATAAAGGGGGTTAGGGTAGAGAGTTACTCCTTTTAAGAGTACTTCAAATGGAGTTCTACACAACTTATCCATGAGCCCAAGCAGGCCAAGTGTTGTAACCATGCTCTGATACCAATTTGTCACATACCCACTACGACAACCTAGATTTTTCATCTTTTTTTCGAGGGACAGAATCCCTGAATTTCTATGGGGCCTAGCGCAGATCATCCCTTCCATTATTCTCCTCCATGTGATCATTGGCTATGACCACAGGCCTTACCAAAAAGGTGCTTCCATCTTTCGCGTTTCAGGATTTCTGTGTGCGAGCTCTCCCCGGCTCCTTGTCCCTTGAAATGCCGAAACTCGAAATGGGGTTAACAAGCTCCTTGGCTCCCTTATTTCCTACTCCATGCGACCACCTCAGTGAACACACGCTAATGCCAAATGGTGCTACCGAAACTTGACTTTCGAGATTCCTATTGCACAGAACCCTTGTTCCTTCAATCCCCGAAACCCAAAAGCCCGGTATCATCCGGATCTACGGTCCAGATCGTCGACTTGATCAACAGCCTGGATTAAATCCCGACATTCTACCTTTTGGAATTTTGGCGGGGTATTTACTCCTATTTCCCCGATCTCTAGAACCCCGACGACTTTACATCTTCGCCACACATCCTCTACAAACAGATGGTCCAGATTCTTTCGGGACCCAAAATGTCGATTCCCGAGTTTAGACCCTTGATTAACTGCTAGAGCCTACCTCCTCCTTCTACCACATGACCCTGTCCTGTGACCTAGGGCTCATCCACAGAGCGCATCGTGGTTTCGTATACTGGGATTTCGCGACTTGTGAAGACGAGGGGTCTTTCCCTCTGGTTTCCCGGGTGCCGAAACGCTGAAACTTATTCACACTAAACCGATTCGGGGTTTCGTATACCAGGATTTAGCGATTGGCGAAAACGAGGGGTCTTGCCCTTTGGTTTCTCTAGTGCTGAAACACCGAAACTTATTCACGCTAAACCGATTCGGGGTTTCATATACTGGGATTTCGCGACTGGAAAAAATGAGGGGTCTTGCCCTTTGGTTTCTCAGGTGTCAAAACACCGAAACTTATTCATGCTAAACCGATTCGGGGTTTCGTATACCGGGATTTCGTGACTGGCGAAAATGAGGGGTCTTGCCCTTTGGTTTCCTGGGTGTCGAAGCGCTGAAACTTATTCATGCTAAACTGATGGTCCATATCACTCATGGATCAACGTCCATGATCATGTCATGATTTCACGAATCCTGAGTTCATGCAGTCCTACCCTTTGTCCACTCCATGTCCCAAGTCAGCGAAATGCTACCCGACTGCCACATGTCCTGTGTCGATGGACGATTCTGAATACTTCAGGACTTTCAGGACGTTTGTCAAGTCCACTGTCCTACCTATGCAAAGGTTAAGATCAACAGTCAATAGAGCTCCGACAGATCCTTGGATGTATGGTCCTGGATCCCATCACTACTTGCGAAGGCTGAAGGGGTCAAGGTGTTAACTTCTACGCTCCTCCTCTAGATCCATCGGTCTTGACTAATCTAGGGTATTTCCGAAAGGATTCTGACCGTTTTTCTACCAAATGATGGGGTATTATCTTTCAATAACTGGACTCGCTATCCTTTTTGAGCTTGAATCACGAGATTCAACCTCTCGAAGCTTCGAACTCCCGTGACTTCAAAACCTAAGAGAACTACTCTTTCTTGTACAAGGTTTCTAGACTCAGATCACGTGATCCTTCAGAGGGTTCTTGGGTAATTGTCCCTTGGCTTGGTGACTTGACTGAAAATCCTTCCTAATTCACCGAGCTATGAACTCTGTGATAGGGGTAAGGTAAACTCGTGGGTTTACTATAACGGTAGTCTTTTCAAGGAACTCACTCCGGCTCTGGAATGTGAGGAAACTTCCCGGGAGGAGGTGCCTTCGGGAAATCAAACCAGGACATAGCGTGAGTCAAGTAGATGGGACAAATCTCAAGGGAATGGACTCGTATTCTGAACTTATTCATTCTATACATAAACTAATTATGGTCATATAAGTATAAGCATGCATCCATTAATTCCAATCAAAACATAAGGCAATCACTTCTATACAGAAACCATTTATGAGCATATAAACATGAGCATGCATCCAGGGTATTCAATTCAATATACAAGACATAAACACTTATCAGAAACACCAGGTGTGACGTGACTACTGAGAGGGGTGCTTGTTTCCACCCAACTGTAGGCTCAGTGACTCCAAACGAATTTACCACTAGCCACCCCCGAGCTAGACCACGATGCTTGAGATTCAGTCTCCTACTTCCATCTCAATGGAAGTCAAGGATGAAGGTTACTCTCCTTCTCCTCTGTTCATGACTCCCTGTATTTCCATAGTTCCTCCTGGTTCTCTTCTGCAATCCTTATCGCACGTATTCTCGCCCCTTGTTTTCCCACACTTCCTTTCTTGCCTTTTTCTGCAAGATTGCGTGTGGCGCGAATTCCACCGTATGTGGTCAGGTTTGAGAGCTTCTACGGATGGGTGGTTCACCCCCATCCCCTCATTAACTCTTGAGGAGCCTCCCCACTTAACATCCTGGTGGGTAATTCATTCTAGGGTTAGAGAGTTGCTTTGGTCTTTGAGTAAGTAAAAACCAGTATGGTATTGGTTCGGTGGAAGTTAACGCAACCATTCCAGGTCCCTTCCACCACCTCTCATTAGCCATCATGGTCTCTTTTAGCACATCCCCTCCCCAGCAGTCGTGCAACACATATTCATAACATAGTTTACATTCATCGACCTTTTATACAAAGGTCCATCAAATCAAACATTCACATCTTTGAGTTTGCCATAGTTCTTGGCCAATATAATTATTTTTACAGACTGGGGGAAACAGGGTGTTACAGATTTCAACCATTTCGGCCCAAGTTAATTTATGGATCTTGAGAGGAGTAGCATGAGGGGAATTATTGGTAGGTTGAGGGTGAGGAAGAAAATAGGGTTTTCGGTTCTAGGAAAACAACCTGTTGTGCTTCTTGGCACGTTGAGTAGCTTCCAACCATGCTAAGGGGAGAGCCATGAGGACCATGAGGACCTAGGCTCAAATGTAATATTTTATGCCATTGATAAATCATTCCCTGAAGAAGGCATTAGACATGCCCTCTGTTCTAAAAGATGATTCCTCAAATGCAACGATAAAGTCTTCCATTGTACCAGACTGCTTCAACTTGGTCAAATGACCTAGGTAGTGTATGTCGATTTCAAATAGCTCATAAATGTTTCCCACAAACTGTGTTCAAGAAACATACCCTTGGCATGATTGTTTTGTCCATTACCACCATTTCCAATGTCCAGGATCCAGATAGAAGACACTCTAATGAAGTTTTTCCAAGTCATCAGTGATGCCATGCAAGGATAAGTAATGTTCCATTTGAGTGACCCATCCAGTGGGTTCCGAGCCATCGAATTTGTTCGATTCCACTCGCAAAAGATGTAGATCATGATGAATGGGGTTGGAATGAAAATTTTGGGAATTAGAGGAAGAAACACATTTTGGGTTAAAAGGTTGTTTAAATGAGGTAAGACCTCCAAGAATATTTATTTTTTCCATAATATGGATAGCAAAGGAGTCAAGTTGGTTGTCGAGATGGTCAATGATGTCCTTCTTCATGACATGTTTCATGTATGGAATGTCTTTCTTCATGTCCTATTTCATGTCTTCCATTTTAGTGTCTAGAGTGGAATTGAGGTGGGTTTCAAGGTCTTTATTATGTGTGTGTGGCATGGTGAAAGTGAAACATGGGAATGGGGCGGGTGGGTCTACATAGAAACCAATTACTAGTAAAAGGTACCATTACAATCAATGAAAAGAGAGGAATCCAATGGAATGGGTGGGAGATAAGTGTGCCAGAAAGGGTGGGTGGGTCCATCAGTAAAAAAATATGACAAGTGATAGATACCATTGCAATCAGGGAAAAAAGGGGAATCTAATGGGATAGGTCCCTAATAAGGTTGTCAAGAAGGGGCTCAGGTCCAAGAAAAAAAAGGCTTAAAATGATAGGTATCACTACGACCATGGAGAAGAGAGGAAGCCAATGGGATAGGTCCCAAATAAGAGTGTCGGTGGGACCACTATAATCTTTTTTTTTACTTATGTAGAGTTATAGTATGGCCTGAAGAATATTGCAGTGGCGAATGGCCAAAATTGTTAACAATAATTTTTTTGTAGGAATTTCAGAACTAGAATATAGGAGGCAAGGTTGCACGACAATAGATCTAGTTTGTTCCTTTTCTATTATATTTATTTCCAAAGGTTAGTGTTTACATGGTTCCTACAAACAAGGGTTTTCCTTGTGCTATGATATACGTGTGGGGTTGAACAATAGTACTCAACCCAATATCTCATGGAACCAACTAAGGAGGACCAATTGTACCCTTAGTCATACTACCCGATTACCCAGGTACTAGAGAGTATGCTCCTAAGTGTTGTTCTCGGTGTCTCTATAGCAGTCAGGTGGTTGATCAACTGATCTAGGGATGGTTTCAGAAGACCCCTAGGAGACTCTCGATATCTTTGATAGTACATGGGATTGATGGCCATGTACATATTATGTATGATGTGGTACTACTCGAAGGGTACCAAAAGGTGTTACATAGGTTTCCAACAAGGTGAAACATTGGTTTCTAGACAACTCTGTGAAACCATCTATATTTCTCGTGTGTAGTCTTCCCCACCATTGTTTTACCCATTGAACGACATATCTATGTGCTTTAAAGATGTCAATAGTACACGTCTCTACCCTGATATATTATAATAAGCAGTAAATAGAAATACTACGAAAAATACCAACAAAAAAACAAAATGTAGAGAACCACAATACCAAAAATGATACCTTAATTGATAGAAAGAAATGTTCCCTTGCCTCTTCGAGGGAAAACCTGTAGCAGAGAAACAATCTATCACAATAATTCTTAAGACAAAAATTTCTCATGCCTGCTACTCTTATTTATACTAATTCTATCTTCTAAAGAACTTTCTAGGGGAAGATCTTTCTAGAAGTGAAAGATTCTATTAGGTCTTCTTACATTGACTTGTTCAGATTTATTAAATAGGCCTTATTAATTAATAATGACCTTATTATATGGAAAATATATTAGTCTACCTACTTGAGGGTTTAGAGAGGTTAGGTCCCAAACATCTTATCATCCAAGGGGATTTGACTTTCAATTTCTTCGACCCTACTCTCATTACTTATAGTATCCTCTCTTGACACCTTCCTCCTAATTCCATGTCTCTTTGATGGGCTCTATTCTTTTGTGCTTCTCTATGGAAAGAAATTATCTCCCACACACCTTCCTGGTGTGGGTTCCTTTCTTTTCATCTTGTGTTCGACCCCTTGTACTTCACCTTTTTCTATATTTTCTCCACTCCTCTATTCAGGTTTCCTCCTTAGCTCAACTCTTCTTTCATATCTCTTAGCTATTTTTCTCCTTTTATCTTTTGATTCCATCCTCTTCTCACCTCATTTCATCTTCTTTAGGATCCCTTCCATTGGATCCATTCCTTCTCTCTTTCCCCCCTTTCTTTCCATCCATCCCCTCTTCGTGTGTATGGGGGGTGGTGGTTTACTCAGACATTATACGGGATCCATGTGCATTATCCCCTTCTCTATGAACAACATCTTTACCCATAGAGGGATTTCTTCCAATAGTCTCCTTTTAGGGTCAAATACAAACTTTCTCTCGACATTATTGAAGTATTCACTACACTCAATAGAAAACTCAACAATATACCCTTCTTTCACATGCTCAAACTAGAACTCAATAGCTCTGGCCCACTTATTATCCATGGATTTGAGCCTATTGACTATATTCTGGTCCCACACCAGTGATTCTTGGGCTCCCAAGGTAGATTTAATATCTATTCTCCTCCTTATCTACTCATACAGTAAATAAGGAAACTCAAGAAAGAAATTTTCATGTAAATCTGTATAGATGTACCTATCTTTCCAACGTTCGAGGTTGATCTGTAGGTTCCTAGTCCCTCGTCGCATGAACGTGTCCTCCTTATCAATTATCCAGTCATGTATCTCCTTCCTAGAAGGTTTCCACCTCATTTTGTTCCTTCACCATGCAGTCCAAAACCTTAAGGTCCCAACAAATGAACCATTTATTGGCTCTTTCCATTCATTGGGGGGTCAAATACCTAGGTTTGGATAAGATTTTACCAACAAAACCTCATAAGTGTTGACATATTCAATATTCAATCAGGGAATGAAGGTCTCACTCGAGACACCATGAGAATAACAAAGACCATTGGTATTGTGCAGGGTGTGAAGGAATAAACCATATAGGAAACCTTCATTATCTAGTCATTCATTCATTCATCATGTGTGGAATAATATAAAAAAATACATTCATTTCAGAACTCATTAGATGCAGAGATCAATGTGCTTAGGTTGTACTCATTCTTTCCATTCATTCAAGATAGTAAGACATAATATGGTTGTAGCTTGGCCAAGAATAATTAACATTCAATAAGGATATGAGCCATATGCTCATATATCGATCTACTTTCCTTGTCATGGAAAAGCCATACTTAACAACAACTAAAAAATAATATTAACTCAAGCTTTGGCTCATCTCTCTCTCTCTCTCTCTCTCTCTCTCTCTCTCTCTCTCTCTCTCTCTCTCTCTCTCTCTCTCTCTTACAACAATGAAATCTCTCCTCACTCAAAATCCCAAACCTTGCATATCCACATGCATCCCCCCATATCTTTCATAGAGCGTGGAAATCATAACTAACTTTCTAGCTCATCCATAACCTTAACCATGACCGGTTGGATTGTTACAAAATCAATTATAATGATTCCTAAAGATATTTTTGGATCTGGCCTACAATCAGTTTCTTTAAGTTTACACATAGTACAAAATGGGTTGTCACACACAGTGCAAAATGGGTTGACATGCATAATACAAATTGGGTTGGCACATGTAGTGAATTCTTGGATGGCACAAACTATGAAATTTGGCATCACACAATGCATATTCTTAAGTGCACACACAATGATAACTTGTGGAAAAAACACAATCTTCAAACTTTAGGTTCCAATAAAGCTCAAGCCACCAACATTTGATGGAGAGCATAGAAAATATGAATATGTTGAAGCATATTTGCTGGGTACGAGAAAGTATTTACAACTACAAAATTATTCCTCAAACTTTGAAGCAAGGATTTCAATCTATCATCTTCAGGGAAAATATTCCATGTGGTGGGACCAGTTCAAGCAGGTCAAGCATCTAGAAGAGAAGAGAGTGTCATGGAAGAAATTCAAAAAGTATTTCCAATAACAATACTTATTAGAGCATTACTATGACAATAAGATGCAATAATTATTTGAACTCAAGATTGGAAACATGATCATGGAAGAGTATGAAAATAAGTTCTTAAATCTCTTGAGGTATGTGGGTTTCATCGAGGATGAGAGAGTGAAAATTCAAAGATTCTTGAGTGGGTGGCCATATTTCTAAAGGGATAATATTCAATTTGATGAGCCCAAGACTTTGGAGGAAGCCATAAAGAAAGCTAAGTGTTTGTATGAGAAAAATAAAGGAAGGTCATATTTTCAAAAGGATTGGAATGATAAGAAGAAAAGAAAGATGGATCAGAGGAAGAAGGGATTCAAGACAAATTTCTTTAGGAACATCCCTCAAACATATCAACAAGGGAAGTTAGCACAAAGTGAACCAAAGATGCTAGATTCTTTGGGGAAAATTCCAAGGCAACAACCCATAAAGTGTTTGGGTTGTGATGGAGATCGTATGTACAAGGATTTTTCTCACAAGGGAGAGAGAATGAGGAGTATTCCGAACATCTAGGAGGATGATATAGTGAAATACATGGGCATACGCATGCCAAGGATCTATTCAACCTTAGACAACAAGTAGTAAAACTACCAATCCCACATAATTGAAGTGGAAGGTAAGATTGATAATCAACCCATAGATATTTTGGTTGATTACGGAGCTAGTCATAGCTATATTGATCCTAATATGGTTGAAAATTTTAAGTTGAGGAGATGTAAGCATGAGAAGTCTTGCTTAGTTTATATAGCCACTAGAACCAAGAGAAGAATAAATGAGCTTGTTAGGGATTTCCTAGTGGACATGAATGGAGTCAACACTAATTCATATTTGAGCATCATACCACTTGGTTCATATGACTTAGTTGGAAAAGCACCATGTTTTCCTAGATTTATACAACATGGATTTCACATGCCTTGATGAGGAAGGGAACTTGAGAACAATTCAAGGTATTCTGAGGTCTATATCCATCGTAGAGATTTCAACTTTACAGTTGAAAAGAAGCTTTAGAAAGTGGTGCCATATATATGAATCACACATGGAAGATCCAACCAAGGATAAAGTGCCAAATAAACATTGATTTCTCCATTGATTTGATGCTTGGAGTTTCCCCAATGTCCAAGACTCCTTACATAATGAGAACACCACAGCTGAAAGAATTACAAGTGTAGCTCGGGTAACTCTTGAAGAAGGGCTATATACACCCAAGTGTCTCACCTTGGGGTTCCTCGATGCTCTTTGTAAAGAATAAGAATGGAACCTTAAGGATGTGTATTTATTTCATGCGGCTAAATAAGGTTTCCATAAAGAACAAGTATCCTTTGCCAATGATTGATGACATTTCTTATTAGCTAAAAGGAGCAACGATATTTTCCAAGATTGAACTAAGGTCATGATACCATCAGGTGAGAATCAAAGAAGAATATATCAATAAGACAACATTTAGAACAACATATGGCCATTAGTGGGTTACTAAATGTACCATTTGTCTTCATGTGTTTGATGAATGGAGTTTTCATAGAGTATATGGACAAGTTTGTAGTTGTCTTCTTAGATGGCTTTCTTATATACTCAAAGTCAAAGGAGGATCATGAGTATCACTTTAGGCTAGTACTACGACTGTTGAGGGAGAATCACATGTATGCCAAGTTGAGAAAGTGTTCATTTTATTAGAAGCAAATCCACTATTTGGGCCACATTATATCAAAGAAGGGAATAGTAGTGGACCTAGAAAATATTGAGGAAATTATAGAATACATGGCACCAAAGAACATGTCAGAAGTTATATATATTATGGGGTTGGTTGCCTACTACAAGAGATTCTGTGAAGGTTTCTCCAAGATTGCACATCCAATCACTTCACTACAAAAGAAAGGAATGAAGTTTGAATGGACTTCAAAATGTGAAGAGAGTTTTCAGCATTTGAAATATTTATTGACTAGTGCACCTATTTTAAATATTATCAATCCATAAGAGGATTTTTTTGTGTGCATATATGCATGCAAGGAGGGACTTGGTAGAGTCCTTACCCAAAATGGACATGTCATTTTCTATGGATAAAGAAATTTGAAAGATCATGAGAGGAATTATGTTATCCATGAATTGGAGCTTATGGCTATTGCCCATGTGCTAAAAATGTTGAAAATTCAAGTTGAGGATATTCCATAGTGATATGAAATATTTGCTTCAGAAACCAACATTAAATGCTAGACAAGTTAGATGGCTAGAATTTCTCTGTGAATATGACTTTGAGATAACACATATTACAAGTAAAGAGAACAAAGTGGCTATTGCACTCAGTAGCAGGGTGCATGAGATGGATGCTACAACCATTAGCATGTACATTTTATATTTGAAAAGTAGAATTATGAGAGCTACAATTTTAGGTCATCACTATCTACAAGTTAAAGAAAGATTACAAGAAGATAATATACAACTGAAATGTAAATATTACAATATGGAAGAGGATGGAGTCCTCTTGGACATGAATAAAGTTTACATTCCTAATTCTCAAGAGTTGATAAATTTGGTGTTGAGAGAGACGCATAATTTACCTTATGCTGAACGTCCAAGGTACCATAAAACATTTGCAACATTGAGAAGCCAATATTTTTGGCCAATAATGAAGAAAGAGGTGATTGAGTATATAGCTAGGTGCATGAAATGTCAGAAGGTAAAGGATAAGAATATAAATCCAGCTAGGTTGCTACAACTATTTCCCATTCCTAAGTGGAAATGGGAAGTTTTTACCATATACTTCATTACTAAGCTACCCAAAAAAATGAAGCAACATTATTCCATCATGGTAGTGGTGGATAAGCTCACAAAGGATGCACATTTTGTTTTGGTGAAGTTGACACATAAGGTATCCAACATTGCAGAAATTTTCATGAAGGAAATTGCTAGGATACATTGTGTGCATAAGGCGATCATATCTAACATAGATCCCAAGTTCACATCAAATTTTTGGACATATTTATTTAAAGGATTTGGGAAAAATATGAATTTTAGTACACCATATCATCCATAGGTAGATGGGTAAAAGGAGATGATCAATCAGATGGTTTGATCCAGATTTATGTAGGAACACAATGAAATACATAAATACACATAAAAACGGAGATGCAACCGAAATAAGACTTCATTTCATTAACAACAAATGACTGAAATATGCTTACAGACAGAATGGACATAAACTAGCTAGGGCGCTGGTAGCTTATCTCTGAGAAGAGATGTGGTGGCTACTGGCCTCTGAACTGTCTTACAATCAGGCTCGAAGGCCTGTTATTATTGAGAAACAGTGGAAAACCCTAAGCATCCAAAGACCTAACCCTAGGAGATGAAACGCCAAGACTGTGGGCCCCGTTTGGGTAAATTGGTACATCAACTTCCTGGGGACGTAACTTTGGCATACGATCTCTGTTTGACGCGTTCCATACCTCGTTAGAAATATCTATCCGAGGAATACAACTTTTGGGTGAGAAACATCGATCTATGTTCCATGTTGCTCCCCATTTTCTCAAAAAAAGTCGTTTAGGGCCTCAAAACGGCTCCGGAAGTTTAGGACCCGAAAAACTGCTAAAAATAGTAAACTGTGCGGAAACTGAAAAAATGAAAGAAGCAATGGTGGGGTTCCAAGTGGAATAGGTGGGTGCCCACCAATATCCACCTGGATCATTTCTCCCCCTTTAGGAAGCAATGGTCCCCATTGCATTGAATTCCTCCATGAGATGAGGAAACTTATGTTGAACTTGGTCCCTGGTGAGCCACTTGCCTTGGTGAAGGAGTTGGCCTGCTTTGACAACTTGATATAGCGGTATCCTTTGTTGTCGGGTGCACTAGATCTATGTATCCATGATCTAATCAGTTGTGTCTTGCTCCATGCAGTTTGGATTTAACTCTATTGGTGTGAGTTGTTATGCCATGTCAGATGTGTCTAGTAGAGGTGGAAAGTAGGGCCGAAGGCCGTCCACATTGAACACTAGGTGCAGGCCAAGGAATGGTGGAATGTTGAGCTCAAAGGCATTTCCCCCTACATCCTTGGTGATGGTGTACGACCCATATCAGAGTGGGTGAAGCTTGCAGTGGGTTCCAGCAAGGCGCTCCTTTTGAAAATGTAGCCACACTTTATCGCCCACCTGGAAGTTGTGTGGCACCCGATGTTGATCATGTCAATTCTTGTACTTAGCATTGGCTCTTTCCAAGATGTCATGAACCTATTGGTGGATGTGTTGAATGCGCTCAGTGAAGTTGTTTGCCTTGTCAGCCTCAAACTGGACATGAGTTGAATCTTCTTGAGTAGCCATAAATGGCATGGCTACGTCAATGGGACATAGTGGATGGAATCCCAAGCCCACATGAAAGGGGTTGTGGCTGGTTGAGATATGGAGAGCCCAGTTGTAGTTGTGTTGTACATAGGATAGTCTCTCATCCCATGTGCATGGATTCTTGGAGTTGTACATGATCAAAATGTGTACGATCATCTGATTGACGACCTCTGTTTGGCCATCAGTTTGTGGATGGAAATATGTGGACTTGGTGAGATTGATGTCCAACATCAACTAGAGGCTGGACCAAAATGTACTGAGGAACCTGTTGTCCCAATCTGAGATGATAGACTATGGGATCCCAAAGTGTACCCACACTCATTCAAAGAACAGTTTAGCAGTGGCTTCTTCTATGATATTCTTCTTGCAGGCCATCATAATGGAAATCTTCGAGAATCTATCGATGACCACAAAAACAAAGTCATTGCCATGCTATTGTTGGGGAAAAACACCCTACGGACTAGCAAATAGAGTTCAGAATTTGCATTCAGATATGACTGAATAGAAATTACTTTCTAACTTCATCCCTAGATTTAAATCCCCTTTTCTTAGTAAATGCATCAAAAGATCAACCTACCTCGTTCTCAGTATTTGATTTCGATCCTCCATTGTGCTCGATTACTTGTTCGCAATACTCCTTCCAAAGCTGGCCTGCATCCAAGAAAAGCAACAACTATGCATGCATACTACTTATATACTGATGGGTTAGAAATCCAAACATATACTGAACAAAATATAAACAGTTCATGAATTGGGACGGGAAAAACATTCTCTTTATT
>JZKD02S1641648.1:0-34816 GCA_000966675.3 Picea glauca
CGTTGTGTTAAACCCCTGCGCTCCCAGTTATATGGGGTGTGAATAGACCACGGGCTGGGGCTAAGCCCCAACCCTTTCCACCCCCAAATACATATTCAACCAAACTTAAATATTATATGTGTCGTATAGTTAATAAGAAACACCCATGGCATGGGCGGTTAGCCCGGTCCTGCCAATCCACAGCCCAGAGGAGAGGTCGGGGGTTCAACCCCGGTGGAGACCATAAACTTTTACACAAACCACGAGCCAACCACAGGGTGCCACGTGGCAGCCCATGATTGGGCCATGTGGCACCTCAAAAACCAATCTAAAAGTGCCAAGTGTCGAACGCTGACTCGTCCACATATCTTCCACGTATCTGCCACCTGTCATCGTACTTGCCCAGTCAGCCTGCTGACGTCATCCCTGCCACACAGCCTGTGCCATGTGTCACCCTTACAATGTTGACATGCGTCACCCTCTGACTGGTCCAATTGTCTGTCGTACGCCACATCACCTGCCACGTGTCATCACCAGAAGCTTCCACATCATCTGTATGACATGTACAGTCAGCCTACCACGTGGCACTGTACGGACTGTACAGTCATCCACTTTTTTTTCCTTGTTTGGGTTTTCGGACAGAACGTGATATCTTTCACATACGAAGCCCATTTGACGAAGTAAATATATGGCCGAAATCAGGAAGATGAGACGGATGCAATGGCACTGGTTTTTTCAGATTCCGAGCACTTTCATTTTTGAGCCTTTTTGAGCCCTTTCAGGCTTCTGGATCAGATTCTGGATCACTTGGTCCCTAAGGAAAGCAAGCTCCTTTCTCATGCTTTCCACTTCCTTTTCATCAACTCCATCCTTCTCAACAGTAGCATGATAAATTTCTACTCCTACAAGCAGTAAATCACTTAAATTTTCTCTTTTGGAATCCAACATAAGCTCATCAGAAATACACATCATAACGTTGTCCAGATTTATTTTTGTTTCCTCTGAGTTATCTTAACAATAACTTGTCTGCAACAATCATAGGCAATGGAATATAGATCAACAACTTCATCCAAAGGCTCATGAATATGCTGATCACTCTGTGATATAATGTCTTCTAAATTTCCTAGGGTATGAAAATGCTCCATTTTTGGTTCGTTACCTTTGTCCATTGCTTGAACCTTTTTAGATCCTTTACCTTGATCAGTTGTTTGAGCTTCTCCAGGTTCCTCATTTTCATCAGTTTCTTGATCATGTGTTTTATCATCAACTTCTTCCTCTATCTGGGTATTATGTCTTGGATACATCCACTTCTTCTTCAGTCAAATCAATAATCTATACATGAGACACTGTAGTATGGGATTCATATTGTTGATCCAATGATTTCTTGGCTGCCACTTGTTGCTACAACATTTCCTCTCATGTTCTTATGTTTTCCTCCTCTTGCTTCTTCTTCAATTCTTCAACTATTATGTTTTGTTCTTCTTCCTGTAATCTATTTTCCTCTTTTTCTGGATCACATTGCTCCTATAAATCCCTTTTCTTTTGTTCAACTTTTGTAGCTCTTATGTTGTTCATTTTACATAGTCAAGAATTATAGCAACAAGAGGAAACCCGAGTTATCTTGTTTTGAAACTCGACGTTTCAATCCCCAAGATGGGATTATTATTATTTATTACTCAAGAAGATACATTTTTAATTTGTGAGCTTGCTCTCCTTACGGTGATCCTAGCTTGGGGATTGAAACATCGAGCTTCAAAACAAGTTAATGTAGGTTTCCTCTTGTTGCTATAATTCTTGAATGCTTAAAATGAACAACCTAATTGTTTCCCTCCATGGAAAGGAGGCGTTGGCTGAGGTCTTTTTGTTCGAGAACAAGGATTAAAATGGCTCAAAAATTGTCATTAAGCACCACCTCCACAGTAATAGAAACAATGACATCTTCAAAAATTCAAGTTTGGCTTTTATTAGATATGGAATTAGGTATACAAGGAAAGCAATCATAGAAAAAATAGATTTGCTTTAGTCAAACACTAGTAAGACATTGGACATCACATATGTATCAAGTATACTAAGATCATCGCTAAATTAGAACATTATGGAAAAAGGAAGATATGGGAATCCCTAGAAATCGAATGAATGAAAATAATATGAACATAGACAAGGGTTTAAAGATTAGTGAAGCTTGAAAGCATGTCTTGCATATCCTTAAAGTTAATAATAATCCAAATAATTAAAGTAATGGGTCAGCTACAAAGTTTACCTTCGACATAAAGAGGATTATTATTATTTATTACTCAAGAAGATAAATTTTTAATTTGTGATCTTTCTCTCCTGAAGATGATCCAACTTGGGGATTGAAACGTCGAGTTTCAAAACAAGTTAACACAGGTTTCCTCTTGTTGCTCTAATTCTGTAGCTCGTCTTTGTTTCTCTATTTCTTCCTGAACAACATATTCTTGATGTTTCTTCTTCAACTCTTCTTCCCTTTTGCATTGAAGTCATGTTCTTCAAGTAATTTGGCATGTTCCCCTTGAATGGATTTACACTCTTCTTCTTCTTTCAATTTGATCTCTTCCTATCTTCTCACTTCTTCAACTTCTCTCTCAGTAGCTAAACCATGATTTATTTCCAACATTTGTTCATCTATGGACAAGGATTTGAACATAGTTAAACAAGGATTTATTTTCCTTTCCAAAACCTTATCCCGGTTCTAGGCATATTCAATGAAAGCTTCATCTTCCAATTTCTCATGATTTTATGGAAAATTATAAGATACTTGTTCAACATGCTTCACAAGTAAGCCTTTAGGAACATGTCTTCTAAATGATTTAGTATCAAACCTATATTCCAAATGGTTGGTTGCTTCTTTCCTTGTGTGCTTTGTATCTTTAATGAAGTAATAACCAAGCTTGAAACCATAAGGAATAAAAATCTTTTTCTTTGCTTCCCTCACCAAATATGCATTAAACCGTTGGAGAATAGTTTGATAGCACACCTCTCCCATGACAAGTCTATCTAGAACATATTTGGGTAAGATATGAGGTGAATGTTGGGTATATGTTATATTCTTTGCATGACAAAGCCTAGTAATTGTGTTGCATCGAGCACAGGGGGGAGGGGGGTCATAGTGGGGGGTGCTAGCCTCCCATTGTTCAGGGGGTTGTGTGGGGGCGGGAACCCTCGAAAAAAAATTGGCGGTTTTTGCGTCAGTTTTAAGCAGTGTTTCGACACATGGTTTTCACTGATGGTTTTCTAATTCCAGTTAAGGAATTAGGGTTGTTGACTAATCTGAGTCAATGGATTATATATATATATATAAGGATGGGATGATGACTAAAGAATTATATGTGTGACTATAAACAGGTTGTTGATTTTCCCAGTTTGGGTTTCCAGGGTAAAATATTTGTGTAATGTGTGTGTGTGTGTGTGTGTGTGCATGCGCGCGCACGCCATTGTGTCTTTTATGTTTTTATTAAGAAACCATTTGCAATAATTAATTGTATAAGGTTAAAATCTATAATAAAGTCGTTGCACCATAAATCCTTACACACACACAAAATCTTCTTCTAAATACCAGTTCCCTATACATGGGATACGTTTATTGGCTTGATGAGTCAATGTTGGACATTCTTTACAAAAAATAATGAAATACAATCGAGCTAGGAAGAAATCGCAAATGAGTGAATAAGGCTTCTTATACTTATTCTCCCAAAGCATTTGGAAATACACATCTCCCCGAGCTTCTGAAACATGCCAACTAAGATTCAAACCTGAGAATGTATTTCTAGCACATATCACTTCCAATAAATATGAAGCCCTGTAAAAAGAGGGTACAACACATAGATTTTTAGCTACCTTATGAACTCGTTTGATCATATTTTTCAACAGATTGGATATAATAGTTGTCCAATTGAATGATTTCCCTGTTGTAGCCATTGTATAAGCTAATGGAATCCATGCATCAATAATTTAAGAACATTCTTTTTCTCCATATAATTGACATAATAGCATCATGAGATACATGTATGGTTCGCTCAACCTTGTAATGTTATACCACCCAATAGATCTATGATTTTTTTTTAATCTTCCTTCCACCAACTAGATAATATTTACCCTACATCATGTTGGTCATATAAACCTTGTACATATGTACACAAGTTTTTTTTAGTATCACTTCTGAGGATGGAAATTTATAATACTTATCTATTTCTTGAGATAGGAAAACCCCACAAAATCATGCTTATCATCATTAATCACATCATTCTTAGGATTAGGATTATTTATGATCCATTCAATTGCTTATGCACATGGAAACACTAGTGCTCTGTCAAAATAGCATGTAAGCGAGATCTCCTAATATTCGTGAAAACCCTATCATCAATTACCCTTACTACAAGATCACTATGGTGTATAATATTTGGAAATTATTCTCTCTTTAATTTTTGATATATCTCATTCAAACCTAATAACAAAACTTTCCCAAAACCTGTCTTTTCGACGAAACTCACGACTATTCCAAAAAAACTTGTATCGACGCACTTAAAAAAAAAAACCTTTCTGCCCCTCTTTAGTAGTCTTCTGAAAATTCTTTTTTTACTTTCAGTGCTTTGAAAAAAACCTTCTTTTATCGGTGCTTTCCAAAAAATGTCTATATTTGATGAACTTCAAAAAAATTACTCTAGTTTTTTGCCCTCGGGAAAAAACGTATTCGTACCTTTTCGACGTCTTCAACGTTTCAGGACTTCATATGTTTTGTGACATTGCACTTGCCATATTGTACATGGATCTATATTTTTACTTCGAGACCATCTGTATGAACAACATGACTCATGAGATTCAAACCATGAGTCTTTTTCTTGTACAAGGACTCAACTTAAGAGTGTTTGAACGTGCTTCATCACTTCCAGTGTTCTTTCTTTTTCGATCAAGTGGGGCATTGATAACAATGTGATTTAGACAACTTAGGAATTATATTTACTTTGTAATATTAGTTTAGTGTCAATATTAGTGTAATTAATTAAATGACTAATTAGGGTTTTGTTAATAGACGTCTCCTTAATTATTGAGGAATTTTGCGTTATCTTATGTGTGGTCCTTTATCACACCACCAGTTTGAATGTTGTTATTGATGAAGCTATATTTGATCTCCATTCGTACATATTTATGTTCTTATGCTTCCCCTAATTTGGTTTTTGGTTTCTATAAATATTTATCATGTACTTCTCTTCACACTACAAGGAAAACGCCACTTAGTGGAGGTTTTGGCAGAGGTTTTTAGTGTTACAAGATTGGGAAAAATGATCAAAACTTATGCTAAAACCTCTACTTTTGGCAATAGAGGGTTTATCGGTTTTTCTTTATAACTAAAAACTCTAGGTGACTGGGGGGTCCTAGCAAATTTTTTCTCTTAGTGTGCTTCAAACAACAAGTCACAATGGTGTGCACACAATATGCACTAGTGTGTATTGTTATCAACCTAATTTTTCTCACATGTACAACTTGAGTACTTTTGCATGGATACATCACTATTGTAGTCATAACCTACATTATGTGCTCCACTTAATCATCATATGACCTTAGGGTACCTCACTTGGCTGAGTCAACCCTTCATTTGACCATTTTCTAAGGCACACAGATTATCCCTCTTTTTTGTGCATGATGCACACAAAATCCCTTGATTTCTATGCGACCCTTCATAAATGTAAAAACAGATAATTAGAAAGTCATTAATGTGCTTATTCTTGTTTAGATGGTGTATTGGGTATGTCTGGACTTGGTCAAACCCCCATTTCATTAATAACATTGATTTAATCTTCCATGATGTCCATTGAAATTATGAATTCTCATTAATTCATTAAGAGAATTCACATGGAAACTAGATCTAAGAAGGGGCTTAACTATTCACTAATAAATAAAGGTCATAGGGTTGCATTTTAGAAGAGAGAACCAAAGAGTGAGGTTGTGCTATAGAAAGTTTCCTAGAAATACTTGAAACAATTATTCTTGTCCCTCCACCATTAAGAGTTTCTTTCATAATAGCTAGTTTCCACCACTGTTCACCACAAATGGAGCTTAATTTTTCCTATTAAGATTTTGAGCTTGAGCGCACAAGGAGAAAACAACCTTCCCAAATAGAGTATTTGGAGCTCACCTTGCTACATCAAAGCCATCTCTTCAAGTGTATTATTATGAGTCGATCCTACCTTACTTGGATTTAATACAAACATTGTAATTTTTCCATCACATGTTGTGTTTTCATTGCTAGATGTTAATATTGAATTCATTATTTGTCACTTGCCTCTCTTTCATTCACAAGATAAGATTTAGTATATTATTTGCATGTGTCCCTATTGTCTTTTATTTTGTTTTATTTCCATTTTTGTTTGTATCTAGTTAAATAACCAACTAGATTAGGTGTTTTGGTACATTTGTTATTTAAAATAACACCAACAGATTGACGACTCCACTTGGGGTTGGAACCGTAAATCTTACTCCCTATTGTATGTGTGTTTGATCTCTTTATTTTGGTCGGTAACAACCTTATTTTTTTCATTTTGTTTATTGTTACAGCCACCCAATGAGGGTTGTCTTAGTAAAAAATCCTACGTTTTAAGTCTTTGCCCGCATATAGTTGTTATTTTATGTTCTCCAAGTAGTGCACAATTTTACTGTAGAAATTCATATGTATGCAATTATTCAGTCATTTACTCGGTGACTGCACTATTTTTTGAATTTTTCATTTTGTTGGTTTTATTCTACATTTTTTTACAGACTAATCTGCTTATTCCCTTAGATCTATTGATTGTCTGGTGTTGTTTTGCTAGGTTTTCAAGGAAACATTTTAGGTAAGGAAATAAATCTATGCATTAGTACTACTTGCTAATTTTACATTTTTTTAATTATTATTACTAAGCTATGTTGTTTCAACATTAAATCAAAATTTTAGATTATTTTTTATTTCATTTGAAGTTCGTTTTCAAGTTAAATAAAGTTTGATTAGAGAAAAATCCATTGAATTTTAGTACTTATTCTTTTATTGCAAGTTAATTTATCATTCAATTTCCAACAATTTATATTTAACTTCCAACACTTTATTTGTGAATAAGTTACATCACTTGTGCACACACTTCATAGATAAAGTATATGCTTAGTGCATGACCTCAAGTTTAACCCTTAAAATCAACAACTTATTTAATTATTCAACTAAATTCCTCACTTGAGGGCCAAAAATGATATTTTAGCTAGGTTAAGAGTGTGGGGATGGGCATCTAAACAACTCACACACTCTTTCACATTTTAGACATTGTTGTCATCTTTTAGGGTGCTTGGAAATTTTTTCTAACAGATAAAGTTTAAAACCTATTTCACAAAGGATGCACTCTCTTTTGAGTGTTATTATTGAAATTAGGAACACAGATTTTATTGAGACACCTAGCTCTTTCAAGATAAATATCACATAATTATTAGAGGTAAGATAACCCTTTGTTTGGATTTGTGAAGAGGTAACTTAGTGACCATTCATTAGATTCCCATCCAAGGTTGCTCTCTCATGTGAAGGGGCACATAAGACATATAGTTGTTGGCTTCTAGAAGTTACTCCAGTGCCCTTCACTATAATTGTTTCTTCAATACCTTCACTCACTCCTTCAATGGAACCTCATTACCATCCCATCCCTTTTGAGTGATTGGAAGGCCCTTTTCATTCATATCTTCACTCACTTTATCTCAATGGAGCTCATTACCACTTGTTGAGAAGTGTTTGGAAGGGACTTTAGTCTAGACACGATTGTGAGCATACAATTGGTAGCATATATTAGGATATTGTATTTCTTATATTGTCTTTCTTTTTATAGGATAAAGAATTTTTACTTTAAAGGTTTTACATTTTGTGTTTTATTTAAAACCCATATTTAATCATTACTGCACCACTTAAGCACATAGTTCTAATCAAGACACATTTTAGCTCAAAGTAAATTGTTTTTATATCACACTTATCCTTTTACCTATTAATTCACCAATTGGAGAGGTTTAATATCCAAGAACCATAGCGACTCCTCATTTTTGTATGCATTCTCTTAGTATTCAAGCCCCCCCCTGGCACATTATTTGGAGGGGTCTCTCTCTTTCCCTTGCACATTGTGTTCTAGTATCCCCATTGGTTCCATCCATGTCAAACTTGACTACATTAAGCTCATCCTCTACTAGCTTTTCCACCTCGAACTTGATTATGTAAATCTTGTCCATTGTTTCAACATTCATAATGGCCATAACTAACATCAACCAAAACTCGTCCCTTCCATATATGGCTAGTTTGAATATTCCCAGTTTGAATAGGATAATTAATAATCCTATTTGACATGATGCTACTTGGCCAACCATGCCCACCAAGCTTCCCTCTGACATTCCAAATTTTGATGGATTTGTGAGAAAGGATCCATCCAACCATATTATGTGTTCTCATTTATGGTGTTTTTCCAATAGTATCACAGATGATACTTTTAGGCTTAGGTTATTTCAATGCACCCTCACTAGATTTACGAGGAAATGGTATATTGAACAACTTGCCAATACTCGTGCCTCTTTTAACTCCATATCTAAGGTTTTTCTTACCATTTTACAGTTACTAGTCTATTATGATGCAAGTGTAATTGAGATTCTTAGTACTTGTCATTAAACTACGTCCACTCATATCACTGACCATATTCATGAATAGCATAGGAGATGTAGCTAATGCAAGATTGACCTCCAAGTTTTGATACTCTTGGATTGGTTCTCCAAGTCTTTTCTCCTTATGTTTTCCAAGAACATAGCCACCACTATGCCTAAGACTAAAGAGGAAGACATTTTTAAGGCCCAACAATTTGACCTCATTTATGCCCAATTTGGGTATCTATAGATTGTTATTCCAGATGATCCACATAATCATTCCTCGTAATAGAATATGTGCTAGGGTATCCCATTCCCTTGGTGATGTGATTATGTGTATTCCCCAATCCCCTAATTCACTTGGTTAAATAAATTTATCCACTAGTATTAGCATGTATGATAACCATTATGGTGGAGCTAGCCCTTCATTTGTCCTCCATGTGTATAAGTATCTTAACACACCTCATCCCAATCCTAATTTTTTATATGATGCATCATGTTATCATCTTAGTTAGGTTCCAACACATCCTATTCTAGGTCTCATGCTCATATTCATGTGCACAACCCTTCGTGTAATGGTCCTTCTTGTAGTGACACTTCCATGTCATATGGTCCTAGTACCTCATATGGGGTCTTCCATTCATCCCATATGATCCTTTTCCTTTTCCTTTTCTAGGTACTTTGGGTGTTGTTGATCCTTCAAATACAAGGTTAATCATTTTTAACTTAAACATGGATGAGCAACGTCTTTGTTTGTCGATTGCATCTCAGCTTCCAGTTACCATCAAAAACCTTATTTTCCATTTTTACATAAGTGATGAAGGTGTGGCCATGTGTGTCATGTCCACTCATGTGTTGAATAAATTATGTTCTCTTGATCTAGTTCCATCAATAATCACCCTTTGTGCTTATGATGGTCATCATTCCCAACCTTAAGGACTTTTACAAAATGTTACTCTTGAACTAGTTGGAAAGATAGTCATGATCAATATTGAATTTGTAGATGCTTAGCTTGACTACAATATTTTTCTAGGTCATAATTATATGTATTCTATGATGTTAGTTGCCTCATCCATTTTTTGCCTCATGATGTTTCCCCATAATGGAAATATCACTACATTGGATCAACATACATATTATAATCCCAAACAATAATCTAATATGGACAATGTCTTACCTACACCCGAGGGCATCTAGTCCATACCCTAATTTACTGAAGAAGTCCTGGTGTCTTTAAATACCCCACTTTGCTTAGAACATATATTGGTTTTCTACCACATGTTCAGGTAGAAGGTCCATTTCTTATGTGTACCATTGCATCAAGGGAACCTTCTCGTTAACCATCAAATAGATACATCAATTCCTCATCTTCCAGTCCACCATTTGAAGGGACTCCATGGTTAGGATCAAACATAACACAAACTCCTTTTCTTTGAATCCCCCACTTGGTGTAGTAGGGACCCCGATAATGATCTCATTGAATCTCCCTATACTTACCTTGGGTATCCCTATTCAATACCTTAATCCATCCATGCCCTCAACCCCATATCCTCATATAGTATTAATTCCTATGCAACCTGTAAGTGTTCCCTCATTATCCAACTTAGAGTCATGTAAAGATTCCATCCATCTAAATAAGACTATAAATGGTAAAGAAATAGCTAGGGGTAAAACCAAGAAAGCTAGAGGCACTAGTACTCATGGATTGGCTCTAGACACTTCAACCACTAGTTCTACTCAAGTTACTCCTATTTGTGCTCTTTGAAACATCACTAACCATGCCACCAATAAGTACCCTATGATATCAAAGCTATTACCTTTGTCCTAGTAGTAGAAATCACTCTTCTTGATCACGTGGATAAGTGCAACAAGGAATTGCATACTAACCATCCTTATGCATTGTGTGACACATTTTACCAATTTGCATCATTATCCTAAACTGTTTGAGTTTTTGGATACCCTTGCATATATTTTCTAGATCGAATTTATGTTGTGAATGGTGCCTACATCTAATACTAGTTATGGATTCTATATCCATTTGTTGCATTTCCACTTCAGTGGGTTCCTTGTCATTTGATCATTCTTCATCTTTATTATATATTTATTGAAGAACTTCATTAGTTGCTTTGGTGCCCTTAACCTCACCATGGGTATAGTTTTATTACATAACATCATCTATTGGTGTTTCTTATGTGAGCCATACTTTGCACCCTTACAATGTTAATAAAGGTTCCAACCTTAACATTTGTAGCTCTTGAATCACTTCATTTGTTATACTTAATACCCTTGGCTCTAGTAGCTCATTTTTTCACTCAAATGAAGATATTCTAGAAGCCATGAATTCTCTTGATTGTCCATGGGATGATATGCATCATCATTCTTATTTCCTTCCTCGAGATGTGCTCACCCTAAAGAATCCTTCTGACCAATATTTCATGCAAACCAAGGATTTCATATACCTTAGACATGTTGATTGGTTGAAAAATCTGATTCTTGCTCCAAATACCTTCGAGGAATGTAACATGGAAAATATTTCTCCCACCATTAAGTTGGACATTTCTATTACCGTCGATGTCACTGAAAACATCCTTCACCATGCAATACAATTTGGGGCATCAAGTTATTAATGGTAAATTTTCTCATCAGATTGTGATCCTTCAAGAATATGATCTCAAGTTCATAACTCCTAGGAGTAAGGAATCCTTGGCCCTTAGCAATTTCATCATTGATCTACCCATGGACACAGTGGATCCTTTTATTAATGATAATATCCTCGATGAGCATAGTTTTGTCATTTTGTCATAGGACCCTTGGAATGACGATATTTTGGTTTATTTGTGCACCCAACAGTTTGATCCCTATTTTTTGTGAGACAATTAATGACATATACATCACCAATATCCTCTATATGTCCTCATTGGAGATGTCATTTACCAGTGAGGAGTTAATACCATATTACATCATTGCCTCACTCATGAAGGGGATAAACAGGTTTTACATGATTTCCATAGTGGCACCCATGGTGGTAATATTTCAATGATGGCCACTACTCAAAGTCAATTTCATCCAAGGATTCAAGGAATGTGCCAATTGTCAAATTTACACTCCCAAGGTTAGAGCTCCACCAACTTTGCTTCACCTTGTAGTCACCACTAGTCCTTTTTCCAATCCAGGGATCAAATTTGTGGAGGGTCATCCTACATCCATCAACAATCATAAGAACATTGTAGTGACCATCGATTATTTTCAAAGTGGGTTGAAGCCATGCCAACCTTCAACAACACTTTAGCCACAACCACCCACTTCTTGTTTAACCACAACATTACTAGCTTTGGTGTCCCTAAACAATTGTTCTTTGACCATGGAACACATTTTAAACATGAATCCTTTCACAAGTAATCTTTGCATTTATGTTTCATGCACAAGTTTTCCTCTTTGTACTAACCAAAGGATAATGGATAAGTTGAGGTCATTAATAAGTTCCTCAAAACCTTGTTGCAATAGATAATTGATAAGCACAAATCTAGGTGGCATCATATGTTGTTCTCCACTTTATGGGATTATGGCACATTAGTTAAGAGTTCCATGGGGCTTACACCCTTTCATCTCATTCATCGCATAGAGGTAGTTTTATCCATTGAGTGTAAAATTTCCTTCCTCTATTTGGCCATCAAACTCCTTCCCGATACCACTACTATGGAGCAAGGACTAGTTGCATTGGAATAAGCAAATGAAGGCCATTGCATTGCTTTACAAAATAATGAAGTTGTAATAAAACCCTCCAAATCCTAGTATAACATCCAAGTCTAGCCTTTCTCATTTCACAAAGGTGACTTAGTCCTTATCTATGACCAAACACATTTTATGTTAGGACATAGGAAGTTTGAGTCCTTATGGTAGGGTCCTTATACTATCAAATGATGTTTAGGAAAGGGGGAATATTTTCTTGTTTTCCTTGATCATGAACTCCTCAAGAATCCCTGCAATGTTTTGTACCTGAAGATATTCTACTTGTAAGCATCATTCATTTTCATATGTATATACCTTGATTTTTATTTTTCTTTCTAGTTTTGATGTCACATTTGACTTAACTCCTTATAGTTTTCTTTTGTTTAATTTTATATGGTTCCTCGATCTCTTTGTCACATTGGTTTCACTAATGGCGCAAAATTCTAAACTTATAATCTTGCTTTAGTGACATGGTCCATTTACTGACCTTTGCATACCCTACTCGATTATAATGGTGTTTCCACTAGACCTATCACCAATAACTAGGTTGAATACAATGTTGTGATTGGATTACTTGTTAATTCCCTTTAGTTGTGTATCCATCACCTTCACATTCATCTCTATTCTCGACTTCTCATCGCACAATGGAATAATTGTTACATGTTTCATAATCCTCGCCTATTTAGAAAATATTTGCAAGCTTAACTATTGGTTCAACAATTTGATTTGATTACGTTCATACATGTTCCTAGAAGTCACAATCACTTTATAGATCAAATTGCAAATCAAATTGTAGATTGGATTTCATCACATTCATTAACATGAAAGTAAACATTACATGTATATAAATGGCATCACATAATCATAAAAAGAATGTAAATATGAAATTTTCACACACATCCATCTTGAAGTACAAATCTTTTCATACAAGCAACAACCCACATGGGGATGTCAACAATCTATGAACATGGAAATCCCTCTCATGTACCTCAAAACCTCCAGAAATTGGAAAAAAAAAATATGAAACATGGTCAACTCCCTCATCCAAAGAGAACTCTTTGGTAATTAGAGAAAAATTCTCATCAAGTTTTGAACTCTCTATTCTCAAAATAATCCAAAAACCATATCACTATTCTCTACAACACTCCCATCTCAAAATAAATCACTAATTCCACACAAAATTCTAAACCTGTCTCCATGAAATATTGTTATGCATGTGTCTTCTCAATGTTGGAAGGTTCTTACAGCCTCTCACTAGAATGTACAAGTGCCACTAGATCAGCAAGTAACCTAAAAATTCCACCCTCTCTCACCCCTCTAGTCAAAGTCCTCATACTATATTGATTACAATAATTGATGGTGTGAATGTTGTTCCTCAAATGAAACTCTCCATCATAAATCTATCATACAAGAAATTGAAAGAAGATTCTTATTCAAACTAGGAACATACATAACATTGCTCAACTTAAGAACATTACTTGAAGGGATCTAGAAGGAAATGGAACCAACCCCTCTCACAGGGATAGTAGCATCATCACCAAGCTCCACACTCGTGCCTCCCTCTTGATCCTAGAACCTATTGAATAATGTCTCAAAGCTCCATAGTCCACATAGCATCCAACATTAGACATAGTATTGGAAAACAAGGAAGAGACCATAACCCTATCGATCTTAAAAAAATATACAATATGAAGAAGAACCAACCCTTCCAAAGGTCCAAGTGCTTCTATCAAGTAACCTAGGGTTTCACACCCAACAACCTCAACAAGGTCAAGAACCTATCTCAGGTACACAACAACTGAAATATTAATTCCCTCTTACACCTAGAGTGATCTCAGCCACAATAGCTCTAATATCATGCTGAAATTTATTGGAGTAAGGCAATTAATGCAACTTTAGAAATTTCACCTCTTTCCTAGAGGTTTCCTAGATCTTAACCATGCCAATTTTCCTCCTTAAGGATGTTATGAAATAGAAATAAAACAACAACAATAATGAACAATATTTCACCTTTTAACAACCCCAATCAATAAGGCAATCTAAGAGAAAAGATACCAAAGTGTGACAACAAGTTTCAATCGTCTAGGGAAATCTTATCATGCATAAAACAAATCTCAAATTCACTTGATGACAACTATAAATACAATTGTAAATCTTCCCCAACTTATTCAATATTAATGTTAAATCATTTAATAATTTTATCCTTAACTTATGTCAAATCAACAAGACATACTAATGCTAGAAATTACCAAACCATGAAGAAATAGATAGTTGAAAATCAAGTCTACAATAGAGACAATTTTGAACAGTTCAAAAATTCATATACATGTATAAATATGAAGTTCAATTACATAACATAACTTCATCATAAGGTTATTACAATCCTTTAGCTCTCCAAAACCCTTGCTAGGGAAAACCAAGAAAACCCTAGCTCCACCAAGATACTCCACAAGCTAGCATTAACGCTAGCAAGTTGCCTAAGCAAGGCATCTCCTCTTCTCCTCCACTTCAACAAGGAAAAAGTAAGGTTTAATCACAAAACCCTAGATCCAATGTCTCAAAGGGATGAAATCCTAACCCCAATATTCAAGATGCTCCAAAAGCTCCAAGAAAACCTGACACCTTTGAGACAAGAGAGAGAAAATACAAAGATGGAGATCTGAGAGAGAGAGAGAGAGAGAGAGAGAGAGAGAGAGAGAGAGACTAGTGTACTCCTCTAATCACATCTCTAACACAAACGTGATCAAGAATGACAATGATAAGATCATCATATCCAACATATTCTTCACAAGAGTAAACCTTGGTATCTCACAAGAGAAAGCTCCCAAACAATATGTCCTCTTTACATTCCATAACTTCTCCTAGGGTTTCCTCATAAACCCTAGAATCTCACTCTAAGAATATAAGTAAAAATAGAAGAGTACAATGATGATGATGATGAAAGGACTCATTTATTCCTCTATAAATATGAGAGGTAATGGAGGCCAATAACACATATGTGGGCCTAAACCCTTAAACCCCCAAATCCATAATTATGCTCACACATGTTGATTGCTACACTCCAAGGATACACATGTCAAGCTCCAAGGTGATTTCATTCAAAAGAAAGGCACCAATTCAAGGGTCCTCCATGAGATGTGTTCAATGCTCCTCCTACAAGCCTCTGATGACCCTAATTATCCTCCTAATCCATGTGCTTCACTGGGTCCATTCCCTCTACATGAATACTATCTCAACCCAAGCATCCCCAAGTCAACTCCATACCTCCATGCAAGCATCCAATCCACCCCATGTTATATGGGGCTCAACACCCTCTTCCTAAATGCTAAACACTCCTCCTCCAATGTAGGGTTTTCTTTAAATAATCAACCTCTTCGATGAGGTGAGCATGTAGAATGTCACGAAACTATTTGAAGATTGTTGGAAAGATTGAGTCGATCCTACCTTACTTGTATTTAATACAAACATTGTAATTTTTCCATCACATGTTGTGTTTTCACTGCTAGATGTTAATATTGAATTCATTATTTGTCACTTGCCTCTCTTTCATTCACAAGATAAGATTTAGTATATTATTTGCATGTGTCCTCATTGTCTTTTATTTTGTTTTATTTCCATTGTTGTATGTATCTAGTTAAATAACCAACTAGATTAGGTGTTTTGGTACATTTGTTATTTGAAATTCAACCAACAGATCTTGGGGTTGGAACCGTAAATCTTACTCCCTTTTGTATGTATGTTTGATCTCTTTATTTTGGTAGTTAACAACCTTATTTTTTGCATTTTGTTTATTGTTACAGCCACCCAATTAGGGTTGTCTTAGTAAAAAATCTTAAGTTTTAAGTCTTGGCTCGCATACAGTTGTTATTTTATGTTCTCCAAGTAGTGCACAATTTTACTGTAGAAATTCATGTGTATGCAATTA
Organism: Picea glauca; assembly: GCA_000966675.3. Taxonomy (NCBI): domain Eukaryota; kingdom Viridiplantae; phylum Streptophyta; class Pinopsida; order Pinales; family Pinaceae; genus Picea; species Picea glauca. The sequence goes on from JZKD02S1641648.1 coordinate 16,280, forward strand.
TTCAGTCATTTACTAGGTGACTGCACTATTTTTTGAATTTTTCATTTTGTTGGTTCTATTCTACATTTTTTACAGACTATTTTGCTTATTCCCTTAGATCTATTGATTGTTTGGTGTTGTTTTGCTAGGTTTTCAAGGAACATTTTAGGTAAGGAAATAAATCTATGCATTTCTATTGCTTGCTACGTTTACATTTTTTTTAATTATTATTACTAGGCTATGTTGTTTCAACATTAAATCAAAATTTTAGATTATTGTTTATTTCATTTGAAGTTCGTTTTCAAGTTAAATAAAGTTTGATTAGGAAAAATCCATTGAATTTTAGTACTTATTCTTTTATTGCAAGTTAATTTATCATTCAATTTCCAACAGTTTATATTTAACTTCCAACGCTTTATTTGTGAATAAGTTACATCACTTGTGCACACACTTCACACATAAAGTATATGCTTAGTGCATGACCTCAAGCTTAACCCTTAAAATCAACAACGTATTTAATTAGTCAACTAAATTCCTCACTTGAGGGCCAAAAATAATAGTTTAGCTAGGTTAAGAGTGTGGGGATGGGCATCTAAACAACCCGCACACTCTTTCACATTTTAGACATTGTTGTCATCTTTTAGGGTGCTTGAAATTTTTTTCTAATAGATAAAGTCAAAAACCTTTTTCACAAAGGATGCACTCTCTTTTGAGTGTTATTATTGAGATTAGCAACAAAGGTTTTATTGACTCACCTAGTTCTTTCAAGCTAAAGATTGCCTAATTATTAGAGGTAAGATAACCCTTTGTTTGGATTTGTGAAGAGGTAACTTAGTGGCCATTCATTAGATTCCCATCCAAGGTGGCTCTCTCATGTGAAGGGGCACATAATACATATAGTTGTTGGCTTCTAGAAGTTACTCCAGTGCCCTTCACTATAATTGTTTCTTTAATACCTTCACTCACTCCTTCAATGGAACCTCATTACCATCCCTTTTGAGTGATTGGAAGTCCCTTTTCATTCATCTCTTCACAAACTTTATCTCAATGGAGCTCATTACCATTAGTCTAGACACAATTGTGAGCATACGATCGGTAGCATATATTAGGATATTGTATTTCTTATATTGTCTTTCTTTTTATAGGATAAAGAATTTTTACTTTAGAGATTTTACATTTTGTATTTTATTTGAAACCCATATTTATTCATTTGTTGCACCACTTAAGCACATAGTTCTAATCAAGACACATTTTAGCTCAAAGTAAATTGGTTTTATAACACACTTATCCTTTTAACTATTAATTCACCAATTGGAGAGATTTAATATCCAAGAACCATAGTGACTCCTCATTTTTGTATGCATTCTCTTAGTATTCAATCCCCCCCCAACATTATTTGGAGGGGTCCCTAGTATTTCTCTTTCCCTTGCACATTGTGTTCTAGTATCCCCATTGGGTCCATCCATGTCAGACTTGACTACATTAAGCTCATCCTATGCTAGCTTTTCCACCTCGAACTTGATTATGTCGATCGTGTCCATTGTTCCAACATTCGTAATGGCCAGAACTAACATCAAACAAAACTCGTCCCTTCCATATATGGCTAGTTTGAATCTTCCCAGTTTGACTAGGCTAATTAATGATCCTATTTAACATGATGCTACTTGGCCAACCATGCCCACCAAGCCTCCCTATGACATTCCAAATTTTGATGTATTTGTGAGAAAGGATCCATCCAACTATATTATATGTTCTCATTTATGGTGTTTTTCCAATAGTATCACAGATGATACTTTTAGGCTTAGGTTATTTCAATGCACCCTCACTAGATTTATGAGGAAATGGTATATTGAACAACTTGCCAATACTCATGCCTCTTTTGAGTCCATATCTAAGGTTTTTCTTACCATTTTACAGTTACTGATCTATTATGATGCAAGAGTAATTGAGATTCTTAGTACTTGTTGTTGTGTTGGTTTTGTCACTTTGGTGAGAAAAAACACAACACTTGCATGTTTAGATAAGCCTGCTAAACAAGAAAAAATTTTGTGATTTGGTTAGACAAACCAAATACACATGAAAACAAAGAAATACAACTAAAAACAACTAAAAAAATTGACCAACATATAGCTACCAATGGAACAATAGATTGATAGGCTAAACATCGTAGAGAAAGGTAGGGACTTATGAGTACCCTATTCCTCCTTGGGAGGTCTCTTGAGTTCCCTAATTGAGAGATATTCTCTTCATACAATGGAGGAAATGAGAAATGGTGAAGAAATACAATGCCTATTCCCTCAAGAGGTGAGTGGAATGGCCTATTGCAATGGTGCTTGAAGGCTTCAAAGAGAAAAGAGGATTCCCAAAGAAGAATTCTTGCAGCATAACAATTTATTGAATATTTTATTTTCTTAGCACACCCATGGCTCTTATTTATAGCATCCATTTGTGGAAAATGTAATTGGTTCATAGTGTGATCAAGGGGCCTTTTAGGGCACCCTCTAGCCCTTGACCAACCTCTAAGCTAGATTTTTCTCATATATGAGTTTCAAATCGTGTTGGGGGTCAGACTAGAAGTGGTTAAGGGGCCAACAAGATCCATAAATGTGTCGGTCATAGAAGTACGCATCTTTTCTCTGAGACAATAGTGCATTTTGTGGACAGTGCGCGCTAAGGCCTATGTTATCATGTGCATTATGCGCACTGTGCGCACGCTTCCTTTGGTGAATCTACACACTTTGATTTTTGACCCAATTATATAGTTTTTTTTTTCCTTTTGATGGATTTTGGTGCTGTAGGTGGACTAATTGTTGCTGGAATTGATGTTTTTCTTCAACCATTGTGTGCAATGTTGCAGATGATTTTTCAGTGATAACAGATGCCTCCTGATGTGTGAGGTTAGGAGCATATGTATAGACAAAATACATCAATGTTTATTTTGCTGAGAGTGCCATTGTAAGGAAGAGTGAAGAGAGGAACTGCAAGAGTGATCTTCTGAAGGGAGAGGGAAAATTGTGGGACCCAAACCTTTCTCTAGGGAGAAAAAAGAAAATATGTGTACAAACGAGGCGGGCATGCCCCATGCTTTTGTCATGAAACCAAATTGTGAGACTGTAACTGAAGATGTATGTTGATTTATATAATTGCAGCGCCCTCGGGGACGGTTGATAAAGGTAGATGACAATTCTGAATGGTGAACAAAATCTGAAGGGAGGCAAGGATGACTGTAAGAATTTTCGATGACTCATAGGCATTGATGGCCTAATAGATTCAGAGGTCTTTGGCTAGTATGAAACAACTACAATAGTCGCATAGTAAGACCCATCGTAACATGAGAGTTTGTTGAAGTTGAATGTTATGGGGGTCAACGGAATCAGAGAGCAATGATGATTCTCTCTGTGTCATCTGAGATTCCTCATTGAAAAGGTAGTGAAAGTCAAGATACTACCGCCCTTTTGGAAACTGTGTTGATGTCGACATGAAGGGAGACACGATGCCAAGAAGTTAAGGGCGTTTGGAAATCCATTGAGTAATGGGTGATATCATGTACTAATGGTTAACATGAACGAAGTCAAGATGTCATGGGACTCAAGACTTCCCTTGGTTGGGGAATTTTGAAGGATACCAGCAACCGTAAAAATGGATCTAGTGTCAAGGGGACAACTAGATATGGGGTTAAACTATGCCAGAGGCTAAAAAAGTGGGAAAAATCAGAGATCGTGGGTATATGGACTTGGGATACTCGGGGTTTGTTAACAATGTCAATGTGAAAAAAGGGTGGATGCCCCAACCAAGGGAGACATGGGTTGTTGTGCCAGGGAAAAGGAGGTCATTAAGGATGACGATGAAAAAGCTATGTATATGCTGGAAACAAAGTATTTTTAAAATTACCAAATAAATAAAGAATAATTTGGGTTGAGTATATAGATACAGAAACAAGTGCCCCAGTGAAAGATGGCTTGGCGTGTTAGGGTGCAAGTTTGTGAAAGAGAACTGGTGGAGGGTGGGGGCCCCATGAGTGGGTTTCTATATTTGGTAAATGGATGGAGGAAAATCTGCATATGGGAAAACTGACGGTGGATGAGATGGATGGCTAATGAAACTGCGGAGATGCAGTCAATAGAACCGAGATGATATGACCTGGGAGTCCATTGGGAAGGTTAGCAATTTGATGAGAAGAATTATGGGGTTCATTCTCGGAAGTGCATAAGACTATCGGGACTCCCATTCCTAAGGGGTGAAATCAACATGAGTGTCAGGTTTCCAGGGGGGACTATGAATGGGAAAACTCATGTGGGGGAGAGTTTTATCGGATGATAGTACCAAAATGCGGTAGAGGTGAAGATACTACAGAGCCGAATGTAGGGACCATAAAGGTAAATTTCAGAGGGTTTGACTGGGATATGCAATTGATTTACAGAGGGGATAATTACATGCTAGTGTTGAACATATACCTAAATAGGTTGTAATCTTTGTTGAACAAGTACCTGCACAAATGAAAACCAAATACCCGACGTGAACAATATCTGATGAGAAAGATCATATAACAGTTATTTGATAAAACTGAAAGTGAGCATGCTTACTTGAACGTGACGTGAGAAAAATGTTCCTCCAGGGCCAAGTGAAGATGGTGATCCAGGGAATGTGAATGTGTATATGGCGGGATCCGGATCCCGTGGCTGAGAACAGATCAGAAAATGGAGGCTATGGGCACTTGTAAGAGAGTGTGAAAGTTAGGAAAAAGGGGCTATATATGGCTAGTGGGCCCACAATGCCACCTCATTTGTACCTATCATTGTTGTTGAGCTGACGAGATAGTTGTGAGGAGATTTTGAGGTTGCGGGAGCGTGAGGCTACCAATCCGAGAGTGGCAAGAGACAGATTAGTGATTCTATCATTCTGCACCTTATGATTTTTAAAGTTTGTAGGTAGGGGATGTACAGAGGGTCGTACAAGGATTTTTAAGGGTAGGGGCCCACCTATGCACGGGTATAACCCCTTTTCCCACACATAATGTGCATCTGTTCTTGACATAATCGCGCATGTGGGCGCGAGAGTGGGATAGACAGGCGCACATGAGATGCACACATGTGTGACTGACAGTTGTAAACTCATGCGTGACTGTTTCTCAGATAGTTGTGCATGAGTGCGCAACTGTACTAAGAACAGGTGTGCACATGTGTGCACTTGTCTGGGGGGAATCCGCACACTGTGGGTAGGCTAAGGGTTGTGATTTTGTGATATTTTTATGCTTTTTGATGGATGATGAGGCTGATCAAATGTTTATGTGTGGATGCAAGTGATCAATAGAGTATATAGCACGATGTGGGTCCACTGGAGAGAGCGTGAATAGGACCAGTTACGAGAGGCGGTGAGGGAGCAGCCGAGAGTGTGGAGATACTTGGAAGCCTGCGGGTTGATCAAATTCTTTGACTACCCTTTGATACTATCACAAGAGTTCCTTCTTGAATACATGATTGGGATGTGGAGCAATGATCTGCAATGCTTCATTGTGAGGGGGGAGCAACTGACATTCTCTGCTACAGAGGATGTGTATTTCTTGACGAGACTCCCATTCTATGGGAGGGAACTAGTCATCGATACCCATCTTCTCGGGGAGGATTGGGTGGAGAACATGGAGGCTCACCATTGTACGAGGTCGAACCCTATGTTGGGTTCGGTCGTCCTCATCGAGGCCATTTATGACCTCTTGACTGAGTGCATCACGATGATGGTGGTGAGGATAAACAGATCCTTGGGTACTCAGTGGATCACTGGTGGTCAGCTGAGGGTGGTGGAGAAGGTCTTGGATGGAGACCTGTTTGCAAGGGGTGTGCTTATGCACACCAAGATGATGGCGCAGCTGAACTGGTGTCGGCGAGCCGACCGCAATGAATTTGCTTTCGGGTCCATTCTGGTGGTCTGGTTCTTAGAGAGGGTGCCTTTGTTGCGCCTGAGGATCCTACTAGAGCTAGCGGGGTGATGAGAGTCGTGATTGATGTGATGGGCCCACGTGTTGGCCCGACATGGAGGTGGGGAGGGTGGCCACTATTTCACAGCCACATTGGCTCGAGTGTGGCGCCAGATGCCATAAACTATCCTGAGATATCCATACATGGGTATGGACTATCGGCATGATCCATACATGGTGTTGCCTCTGGGGGAGGACTGGGACCAACGAGGCATGTGTGGGATTTTCATGTTTTGTGATTTTGATAGATAGTAGTTATTATATATGTTTATGGATGTTAACATTATCTCTGGTGTTATTTTGCAGATGTGGGACCTCAAGGATGAGAGGCAGAGGCCGTAGGGGGGTCGACTCGTCGGGGGCCAGCTCGACAGGCGCCTACAGAGTCGAGGGTTGGACAGAGGTGGCAGCGACACGACGCTGGTGTTGGACCAGTGAGAGATCCACAGGGAGATGTCAGGGTCATGTTGGAGGATCTGTGCAGATGTTTTGAGTGGATTCTATAGGGTGTGCCTGAGGGAATGTGGGCCCACATCCAGGATGAGGAGGTCCTGGACTAGTCCGTGGGGGTACCAACAGAGTGGCAGACCTTGATTCGTAGAGAAGCAATGGCGAGGGTAGAGATGACTGGATGGCTTCCCCCTGGAGCTGGAGGGCCCCCAACTAGTGGGGCACCTCCGGCTGATAGAGGACCTAGGGTGGGAGCTCTGGGGACACCTTGAGTGTCATTTTTGTATATATATGGGTTTATGGGCCTAGTTTTGTATAGGGTATTGGATACACATTTTTTGTACTCATAGGGGTGAGGGGACTCAGGAGCTTACGGGCGATTGTATATCTATATTTTTTGTAAACAATTATGACCTTTTATGATATATATATATATATATATATATATATATATATATATATATATATATATATATATATATATATATATATATAGATATATTTTTATTGTGTATGTCTCTCTGTTTTATGTTTTATGATGTCTATTCTATGTGTTTTGACAGATGTGTGATGCTATGTATATGATGTTTGTTTAATGTGATAAATGTCAATCTAATACTAGGTTAGCCATGTGATATGCTACTTGATTAATTGTACTTGGAATATGTGTAAATGTGATGGAATCAAAGTTGCGAGATAGGAGTCAAACTTGCAGGTATTTGCGAAAGAGGCAAGGATCATGAACATGATATACGTTTTTGAGCTGCAGGACAACAAGCTGGAAATCTAATAGAATGTTAAGGTGACGAATGTGGTGGTGACTGACCTCGGCGAGGAGACTAATGACGGTGTCGTATTCATCTTGGTTGTTGGTGGTCGAGCCCAAACATATTCCACTGGAGTGGAGAAGGACATGTGAGGGAGTATAAATGGCCCAAGAGGTCGAAGCAAGATCCTAGGTCCAACGGTTGGCACTGTCAGCGTAACCGATGTGGTAGGTTGATGGATGATGCATCTGTCAATAACATGGATGATAGATCAGACATGAGGAGTGGTGGTGGTAAAGAAGATTGAAAAACTCTACAAATGTGTACAAAAGAGAAACCTAAGGTAGGGGGCTACGCTTAGGCATAAAATTTCTTTAAGTACAACCTGTTGACGGGTTCTTTGAGAGGGTAGCCTTCTAGAGAAACCAAGATGTAGGTGCCTTTAGTGAGGCAATGTAGGACGATGAAGGGTCCATGCCATAATGACTCGAATTTCCCATGGACGAGAGTGCCATGGGCGATATCATAGGATAACACAAGATCACCTTCGTTAAATGAGCGAAGGTTGACATGGCAGTCGAAGGTGGATTTGGACCATTTTTTAGTTGCCTCGTTGTGTTGTAATGAAGATCGACGATCTTCATCAAGTGACTCTAAGTTCAATAGGCACTGCTCCATTGGATAAATGTAAGGTAATATCTCAATGACAGTGCATAATGTGGGGATTTCGCACTTGATAGGGAGGGTGGCTTCGATCCCATGGATGAGGTGGAATGATGTAAATCTGGTGGCAATTTTGACTGTCGTGTGATAATCCCATAAAGAAGAAAACAACATATGATGCAAGTTGGTCTTATGTTTGTTGACAGTACATTGTAGCATGGTTTTGAGGACTTTATTGACCGCCTCAACCTGTTCGTTGGACTGAGGGTAGTATGGGGAGGCGAACTCATGGGTGAAGACTAACTTTGAGGAGAGTTTTGCAAAGATCTCATTCTCAAAGTGTTTACCATGATCGGAAACTAAAAGTAGTGGGACTCTGAACCGGGTAATGACGTGGTTGAAGAAAAAACGTGTTGTTGTGTCAATGGTATTGTTAAATGTGGGCATGGCTTCAACCCATTTGGTAAAGTAATATACTGCCATGACAATGTACTTGTGTCCATTACTGGATGGAGGATGGAAAATAATGAAGTCTATGCCCCATTTATAGAAGGGGTCGACTGTGATGACTAGGTGTAGAAGAGTTGGTGGAGCTCGTGCTTTTTTTTCAAAAAGCTGGCATTTGTCACATCCCTTGACAGGGTGGATGCAGACATGAAACAAAGTCAGCAAGAAGTACCCTGCTCGAATGATTTTTTGGGAGGTGGACATACCCAAGAGGTGACCACCACAAGAGTCATTATGGAAATCGTTCAAGACTCTATCAACATCGTCGATGGTAAGACATCGTCGAAGAATGGTGTCAACCCCGCATCGACAAAGAATGTCTCCAATGAGTAGGTATCGAGGGGGATGATGGCGAATGCGTCAATGGTCATATCGAGAGAGATGAGACCCAAACTTTTGTGTACGAAGGTAGATGAGAAGGTCATCGTACCAGGGGTCATCGGAGGGGATGAAGAAGAGGCGTTCATTAGGGAAATCCTCATTGATGGGGAAATTTTTAGCATCTGAGGGAAAATCCATAATGAGTTGGGTGAGGACAAGAGATTTATTTCTTTTGGGAGTTGAGAACTCCAGATCATATTCTTGGAGGATAACAATCCATCAGGAAAATTTGTCATTAATCTGTCGTCGACTAAGCAAGTACTGCATGGGGTTGGAATCTGCTATGACCTTGGTAGTTCGAAGCATGATATAATGTCGCGGTTTTTGGACTACGAGGACAACTGCTAATGCAAGTTTCTCATCATGATTATACTTCAAGGGTGGTCCTTATTTTTTTTTACTAATGTAGTAAATGACATGTTCATGCCCATCATCCCCTAATTGGATGAGGACTCCTGCTACTGAGACAACTAAGGCTGATAAGTAGAGGATGTAATCACGACCATAGTCTGGGGGACTAATTAAAGGGGCATTGGATAGGGCAGCTTTCAAATCATCAAAAGCTAATTGAGAATGTTCTTCCCATCGAAATGGGATATCATGTCATAGTAGGCAGAGAAAACCATGTGCACGAGTGGCGTAGTCTAGGACAAAGCGACGTAGAAATTTGGCTTTGCCTTACAAGCTCTGCAGTTGGCATAAATTCTGTGGTGGTGGAATTTATGTGATAGCTTGGGTCTTGAGGGGGTCCACAATGATGCCATGTTGGGAGACAATGAACCCAAGGAGGATTCTGGCATTGACACAAAAGATGCACTTGAGGGGGTTCAAGCGGATATTGTACTGGCGACATAGTTGGAAAACGATGTGTAAGTCGTCGAAATGTTGGGGTCGCTTTTTGGATCGAGCAGTGAGGTCATCCAAATAAGCAAGGATGATGTGAGCAAGATCATGAAAAACATAGGTCATGGCCCGTTGAAACGTAGCACTGGCATTTTTTAGTCCAAAAGGCATGACGCGATAAGCAAAGGTACCCCAAGGGGTAGTAAAAGTGGTTTTGTACTGATCCGCTGGGTGGATTTGAATTTGATTATAGTCGGAGAACCTGTACATAAAGGACAGTGCTTCATAGTTGGCACAATCATCGATGATTTGGTCGATGAAAGGGGTTGGGAAGTTGTCTTTGGGACAAACGTGGTTGAGATCGCGAAAGTCTATGCAGATGCGAGTAGTTCTCTGGTTTTTGTTAACAGGGACGGGGTTGGAGACCCACGAAGTGTACGCAATGGGGTAAATGAACCCGACAACACGTAACTTGTCAATTTCGGCTTTGATAGCCACAACTTTGGATGGGTGGAGGTGGCATTGCTTTTGACAAACGGGGGCGATATCCATCCAGGTGTCGATTAGATGTTCGACTATACAAGGATCGAGGCCAGGCATCTTCGTATATGACCAGGAAAAAAAATATCGGTATTCCTGAAAGAGAGATTTGTAAGCAGTGAGTTATTCAGGGGAGCATGCGACGTCAATGGTGATTTCTTCTATGAGTCCTGGTTTAATGGAAATGTCAATTTTGATGGTGGGGGAGATGTTGGCCATGTTGCCTTATTCAAAAGCATCAGGGGCAGGGATAGGGTTTTTGAACCAATCAACATGCCCCGAAGGAATAAAATCCTTCATTTCGATTACGCATAGGGAAGCTTGGGTAGGAGGGTGAAATGTCTCATGTGAAATAAAAATTGCTCGATGATGCAGCACATTCCATGGGAAATCGGGGGAAGTGAGATCCTCCAGGATATATTCATCGCAGTGGAAAATTCGAGAATATAGAGGATCTGGGGAGGTGACAGGGGGAAATGTCAATGGGTAAATGTTATTGTCCTCAAGGAGTGAGGATGTAGAGGGGACATCATGTACAAGGTGTGATGGATCGCTTGACATAAACCGAATGTCATGATATTTTGGATGGTTCCTCATTCGCTCGGGGACTGATGACGAAATATATCGAATATCAGTAATGTGAGCCTCAATAGGGAGTGGTTGAGAGGGCTCTGGCCGAGATGTTTGGCATACTGCGGCTAACGTTTGGCGGAATTGAGGTAGAGCTGGGAAATGATGAGTGTAATGGCCATATTCTAAGCATATGGCACAAGTGAATTTGGTTTGTAACCCTTTATTGCGTGTGGTGGAGGACGTTGTATTAGTAGTGGATGTACTTAGTGGAGTAGTAAGAAATGTGGTTGCATTAGGGAGCTAGATAAGATTGCGTAAATTGGGAAGAGTAGGACATCGGTTAGTGGGGTGTCCTTCTCTTTCACATAGTGCATAAGGAGGCTGAGCTCGCAGAGCAAGTTGAGCAATGGGCTCGTTATTCCTTCGTCTTCTCCCAGTGGTGGTGGCGTTGCTGCTAGTTGGGGGCAGGGGTGGTGTGGAAGGAGCCTGTACGGGGATCTGCATCGATAATCCCTCTGTCTAAGGAGGGAGAGATGGTGTAGGAACCATAGCAGGTGGATAAATATACTAGACAAGGATGGCAAGAACCATGTTTGGAAAAGTGAGAGTAGCAGCTACCTGGAATGCTTGGACTCTAGGTGGGGAGTAAAAAAAGGGATCTTGGGTAGTGGCTTGGGGGGTTGTCTCCCAAACTGGGATTTCCCCTCTGAGGGGAGGAATCCATTATAAGTGATGCAATGAGGTTCTCATGGAACTTTTGAGGTAAGAGTTCTTCGACTCGTGGAACTATGATATGGGGAGTGGCCTCTGTGAGAGGAGTATTGTCTTTGACATGTGTTCCATTAGAAGATACTACACACACTTTTGTTGAAGGGTGTAGGAGAGGTGATGCTCCATTATATGCCCGCAACAAGGATGGGTCCTTGAAAATTCCAGGACCCATGTCGATGACCGAAAAATCATTTGAGCCAGTGCAGACAAGGGGGAGAATGTTATCAATGTTGGCGGAATGGTTAGGCTCGTAATGTGTTAGTTGGTCAATGGTGACGATTTTCCCATTGTGGGGGAACATCATCGTTCAAAACACAGAAGAGGCTACCACCTTCATAGAATACATGTAGCTACATACAAACAAGATATTGTGATCAAGTGGGGCATCGATAACTTCAATGTCAATGAGGATGGTTTTTCCCCCAAGTTATATAGGGACATTTTGGAAGATCCCTTCAAGGGACGATGGGTGACCGTCGTAAGCTCTCAGGGTGATGGAGGATGGTACTAGCTCAGGTAAGCCGAGTTTTTTCCATTCTACTTTGGACATGATGCATGTGGATGCACCTTCATCGATGATGCATCAATGAACTGTGATGTTCCAGATATTAACTGGTATCTGAAAAGCTACCAGGGTGGGGAGGTGTGGTTCTCTTCTATCTATATCAAAGGTGATGAGTTGAGTATTAGTTGGGTCGATTTCCCCCAAGGTGGAAATCAAGGATTTTTGCTGAGATGGATAGTTTTGGAGGACCTCCAATAAATACATGACTACAGGAGATTGTGCTAAGTCATCGACCAGACTGTAGTTATTTGCTTCCCTACCATGAGGGTTATGTACATTCCGTCGTAACGACATATAGGGTATACAAGTGTTTGGTTCAGTGTTAGGGCGTGGAATCATCAATGGTTTTCTAGTTGTAGCTGGAGCCACATATGAGGTGGTTGGGGTAGATTCAGGGGGGATATTGTATTGATGATAGTGTGTTTGCAGAAGAATATCTCCTTCACTGGTAATGAGGATGTTGTGATCGATCGGGTTTCCAAGTTGATTGGGACCCAAGTTTCGATACTGCCCCATTTGTGGTGGGGTGGGGATTATCTCATGTTGGGTATTCATCACACCTTGGTGTGGAATAGGATTTTGAAAAACAGTCGGAGGTGGTGGTTGCAAATAATGTCGTGGGGCCTGCTAAAGGGAAGGTGGTGCTATAGGGCGTTGTGTATTCATGGATTCTTTAATCTGTTGGAAGTCAACAATTTGGGGGCAATGGTGTGTATAATGTCCATACTCACCACATAGAGCGCAAGGGAAGTTGGTTATGAGGTTGTTGTTCTTCCCTTATCGTGGTTGATTGTTATTGTTGCCCCCTTGAGGGTTTTGGTTGCCTTAATTCTGGTTTCCCCCAGTGGGATGGTTTTGTTGGGGGTTATTTCCTCCTAGTCCTGGGTTTTTATTGTTTCGATTTTCCCCTTTATTCTTGGAATTATTCGGTGGATGGGAAATATTTTTCATATTCAATTGTTCAAAAGTCTAAATTTGTTGAATGGGAGAGGGTTGAACTAAGTTAACACCAACATGTGGTTGTCCTGGTGGAGGAGAAATCAGTTGGGGAGGACCAGGAAATGGAAAATATGGATTGTTTTGTGGAGACGATCCATATGGCGTGTAGGAAGTTGAAGCACTTCCACTACTATTGGGGTTATATGTGGGGGTTGAGGCTGAACTCGTACTTGGTTGAGAGACCAGATGCATCATGGGTACCGGTGGGGGTTCACCCAATGGTGGAGGGGTAGCAACAAGATATGACTATTGGTGAGTGGGAGAAGGGTAATAAGACATCCCTTCATATGGTTGTGGATATTGATGTGCACCATATGTGGGTGACGGGTGGCCGTAAGGGTTGAGATGGGTCATAGAACCAATCAATCCATCTGCAGCGTGGGACATCCCAGGTTTTTCCTGGCCAAATGGTATGGGTCTAGGTGCATTAGGCAATACTGTGTATAATTAACCTAACTAAGCATAGATGAGGTCAAATTGTTGGGCCTTGTTGATGGCTTCCTCTTATGACTGAGGAAAAGTGGATGCTACATCCTTGGCAATAACAGAGACAAGGGATTTGAGAAACCAATCAAGACATTGTTATTTGGTGGTTTTTTCTTTACACAAATTACGTGGTCGACACCATTCATGGATGTGGTCGGCTATATGGATAGTAGTGGTTTGTTTGAACTCAGAGAGAAATTCTAGTCCAATATCATGACGAATTGGTAGTTGGAAAAAGGACAAAAGGGCCTTGGCCAATGATTCAGAGGTCACATGGGACCCGTATTTTTTGTCCACATACCATTTGGCTGACGAGCATGAGAGGGTTCTTTGAAATAACCGCAAGTGGATGGAATCATCCATGATGCTTGAAGAGCACCATAAGTGAAATGTCATAACATGGTTGGCGAGATCTTCCCCCGGTTTTCCTTCAAATTTCAGAATATCAGAAGGTAGTTTGGTAGGCATATTGGGCCATGTGGGGTCATGTAAAATGGGATCATTTGTGAATTTGGTCAAATCAAGAATGTTGAGGGATGCCAAGTATGGCATAGCGAGATTTGGCGAAGGATTAGTTCCAGCCATTGTGTGAGTAGGTAATGGACATGTCCCTTGAGAGGGATTTGGTGGGCTTGTACTTATCCCTTAAGAAGAAATTTGACCCCTGCCTCCTTGTCAAGGAGAACTAATGGATGGATGGCCTTGGGTATTGGACCCAAGCAAAGTGGAACCAAGTAAAACTGATCTCAAAACAATAGCACTTACTAGGGTGTGAGATGGTTGAGTCGATGAGTTAGAAAGACTAGGGACTTCCCCTAGAATAGGAGGGAGATTATGTAAGCATCTAGAACAACGGGGATTATGTGATTCCCCTATGGTTTCCGACTAGCCAAGTGAATGTGTGCAAATGGTGACAAGAGAGAAATAAATGAACAAGAGATTTTGATCATTGCATGCATAACTCAAAATTTCATGTAATCAAATGAACATCGTACATAAATCAACTGTAAATAAACAAGCATGTGGATAGGTGGATTTTGTCCGCATGGGGGAACAATAAAAACAAATTCTTGTGTCCTAAAATACCTGTTGTCCTTCCTCTCAATTCAACATTGGGCCTTCCAATAGCACTCAACAGTGGGGTCTGAAGCCAACGGAAGAGGAACTAGTGAAGGTTGAAGAAATCAGTTATAATGAAGGGTAGAGGGTGCATATCCAAAAGAGCTGGTGATATTTCCGAATAGCCACACAAAATCTGATCAAGGTGTGATTGCAAGCCACAATCGCCACATAGGTGGATATCCTAAGTTTTGGCCACTAAGTACCTTGGTCAAAGTGCAGCATTTAGATTTTCGGCCTCAGAAATGGGTCATGTGTTGGATGCCCTCACAAGAGTTGGGTGACTCAAGGAGGGATGCACAAAACAACCGGACCTCAACCTTCGACCCTTCACGAGTATCTCCCTGCCTTATGGTGTAGGAACACTTGACTTGGAGAATTTGAAAGTTCCCTATTTCTCAACTTCTATTGTTTGAAAATGTGAGAACCTGATAACGGGGGGTTATTTGGATGCCTACCCCCGAGATCCTACCTAGACTAAAAAAATTATTTTGGCACCTCCTGTGGAGGAAAATTTAGTGTGTTCTTAGAAAAAATTTAGATGTGGTGGGCTGAGAGATTGGGGTCATGGACCAACCTCGTTTGAATTAATTTGGTGTGGATAATTTCCAAAGAAGTAGTCGGATATTTCATAATTCCTTTGGGGAAATCCTACTTCGACCTCCACTATCCTAATAGAAATTGTGTGTGTGAAGAGTGGCTTTGTGTGCAAGAAAGTGAAAAGTGTGCAAAGATTTTAATAAGTTAATTGTGAGATTGCAACATGTGGACTTCATGTGGTCCTTAAAAATATTCTTACCTATCTCACTATGTGTCTTTGGTACAACCTTGTGGAATATTTAAAACCCTAAAGAACTAGTAATTTGGACATATGGGTCCTTACAAATCCTTTAAACTCCCTAAAATGTTGTCTATACTAAGAAAGATTTGAAACTATCCTAGAATTGTAGACATGTGGGCATGTATGGGTTTGTTACTTTGATCTTTAAACTTTCCTAAATCGTGATCTAAACTAAGAAATCTTTTTAAGAAACTATCCTAAGATTGTAAACACGTGGGCATGTACGGGCCCTTACAAATATTTAAGATGGTTTCAAAAACTAAGAGGAACCCTAGGGGGGCTTTGTCCTCTCCTAAATGATTTGTTAATTTGATTTAATGCATATTATATATAAGTGTATATTCTGTAGTAGTGGCATTGCCTGGCCTGTGGGTGGTCGGGGATGTTACAATATGGTATCAGAGCATGGTTTCAATGCTGAGCCGAGATGGGTCAGATAGGTGGTCTTTGGACCCAAGGTTTCAAGTGGAAATGGTGTTCGGAGGAACCAATTTCGAACCTTATAATGTTTTTGAGAGCCAAGGGGTTACTTGGTCGTGTTACGAAGCTCAGGAGGAGTAGCGGTAGAATAAAACCGTAGTCGGCATGGTATTTGACCAAAGAGAGAGAGATCTCAACACTTGAGATGTTGGAGCCGTAGGATCTATTCAGAATGAGAGGAAAAACATTTATGACCATTTAGAAACAGCGCAAGCCATCCAGGCTTTGGCACAAGTACAGGGAGACCTTGTAGAACAATGCAGTACTGTAGAATGGGAAAAGATTTCTCTGCAAGCGAAGTGGAATGAAGAAAAAGCACAACTATAGTAAAGAAAAGAACAGTTGCTCGCAGAGAAACTCGAAGTAAAGGAAATGGTTCATAGAGCACTTCGCTCTGTGATAGTTGTAGAAGTAAAGACCAAAGAGAGAGTTCCACAGCAGGTGGCACAACTTGAAGAAGTAATCCATCAGCGCATAGCAGACTTGGAACTCTGCACTATGCTCGAGACCCCTCAAGATGTAAGAGACCAAAGGGAAGCAACTACCTGCAGCGCAGTTGACAGAGTAAAAGCTCTTGCCTTGGAGTGCAAGCAGTTGAGTAACCGCAGTGCCCAAACATATGAGAACCTCACAGAGAATCCAGAGTTACAGGCATTAGAGTCGCAGCTCAAAGAAGCAAAGTAACACACAGACACACTACAGGCACAGCTAAAGGCCTTGTCGGCTGTGAAAAGAATGAAGTGGTCTCAGGAGAAACATACCACTCAGTAGTAGATCCATACAATTCAAAGCAGAGTGATGGAAATTACTCAATGTATTCAACCAGTGCAATACAAGGTGTGCCAATTATTCACAGAGGTTGAAAGCCAAGGAGAAGAGCTAGAACAGGTTGTCATCACAGCAGAACAGCTCCTAGAAGGGCCCGTGAATGACGCAGTGATCCAAGAGTTCACCGATCAAGAGGTCATCGCACATCAACAGGTCGAAGTAGCTCGAGCCAAGCTCTAGGCCTTCAAAGCAGAATTGGTAATATCAGAGTGACTCGGGACAAATCACAGGTGAGTGTTGGGGGCATGTTGGCCCTTGACCAAGTTTTGGGAGATTTTTGGTCATATTGACCTATTTTGGGACTTCGACAGCCTGTCGAAGGAGGAGTGCCAGACGAAGCGAAGATCACGAGATCTCGACCCACTTTTGGATCCTTTTTGGGTTTTTGGGAATATGTAACATGAATGGGATGTCGTCCCATGGGTTTTACCCATGTTTAGACCTATTTTGTAATATATAAATAGATGCCTATGATAGATAGAAAGAGGAGAGAAGTCAAATAGTGTATCTATGTGATGTGAATGTATGCTAAGTGCAAGTAGAGTCTGTAAGCGCTTTGTTCATGACTATAAGAGACTTGCAGAGCTAAGTGCAGGTCCTTGTAGCAGATGGTGGAAGGCTTTGTGTTGTAACGCAAGGAAGAAGGATCTCGTGAGCTATGCAGATCTTTTGTCCTATGCAGAGTAGGGTTTTGATGGCTATGTTCTTGTAACTGATTGACTAGAGATAATAAAGAAGAAGATTTGGTGGACGTAGCCCTAGGGTGGGGGTGAACCATGTAAACACTATGTTGTCTTGCTTTGTGCTTATCTGGATGTGTTTATATCTTCTTTTGCTAAGTGCTTAGAGATGATTAGATAGATACACTTATGCTTAGTGATAATGATGTATAAGAATGTTAGATCTGATCTATATGAATGTGTTGAGTGCTTGATCTGCTAGATATGACCTATCTATTGATGCTAAGTGCTTAAATGTGTTATATCAGTGTGAATGTTGTGAAGCCCCTGTTTTATCAGCGAAGTGATTATTGATTGTATATTGAGGAACTGACAGTGATAAGTACTTTATTAAGTATTATAATCACATCTCTATGTCCCAGCTAAGGTTGCAGACACCTAAGTCTTGCAACCACCCCTGCCTCTACATCGGGTGAGACTTCATTTGCTTCATAGGTGTTGTCAAAAGGGTCGGTAGTTAGGGATTTTTTGGTGCATTGTTTTAGCGTTGAACCTTGTGTCTACCCCTGTGCCAAAAAATGGTTCCGTTGACGGGATCTGAAACTGTGATTGCTGGGAACTGAGAAAGAAGAAGCTTTGTGAAAAGAATCGTCCTGAAATTGTGAAATATATGTGGGAAGATATGTGCCCTAGTGCGTACTATTCTACTTGACTTATAAATCTCTGTACTAAAATAAATAAGCCCGATCTGAAGAAAAGAGGTCGGATATGAAGAAAATAAGCAAGATATGAAAGCTTTGTGCCCTACGAAAGGAAAAAGTGATAATTTCATATTAAAAGAGGTAAGATCTGCAAGCTCTGTGCTCTGATAAAGGTAAGTGTTGGAGCTGCCTTTTACAAGTTGTTGAAATGTGATTCTTGAAATCAAAAGTTTACCCGACATGCGAAGTGGTGATAGCCGCTATAGTCCTAAGTCACCGCGAGTCTATCACTTGTATTACCTCACGCTATCACGCCTCAGGAGTTACAAGTTGCAAGGTTTCCAAACTTCGATATGTGAAGTCGCGAAACAATTTTAAAATTTTTACCCAGGT
>JZKD02S1641648.1:34993-62290 GCA_000966675.3 Picea glauca
TCTATCACTTGTATTACCTCACGCTATCACGCCTCGGGAGTTACAAGTTGCAAGGTTTCCAAACTTCGATATGTGAAGTCGCGAAACAATTTTAAAATTTTTACCCAGGTCAGTGTCAGGGGTAAGTCACTTTAAACCCTAGTTAAGTACCGTCGGGGTTTTGCGACTCGATGATCGCTCTCCCAAAAAACTATACCTTCGTAGCCCCGAGTCGTGAAGTCGCGATTTTTATTAATTAAGCATGGGTTAATTAAGAGCTTAAGTCATATCACATTTTTTAAACTAAATCACATCATCGCTATTTCAGGTTTCGGGGGCTCAAGGGGTAGGAGTGAATTCTCCCGATACGACGAACGTCGAAAAAGGGGGAGTAAAGACTAAAACATGCTTAATTAAATGAACTAAGCAGGATTAATCGATGCATCAATGAAAAATTTAATACACACCATCTGTGGAGTAATTTTAAATGTTTTTCACGCTGATTCGTGCTATGACTCATCAAACAATTATGGCATTTATTTGGACTACAGCGAGGTGACAGATAGTAGGATATTTCTTTTACTGCTAAATCTTTCTTTAAGAGATTTGATCGTTTGGCTCACAAGGACACCAAGGTTTTAAATGACTAATATAAGGGGTTTGTTTCATTATTTCAATTTCATTTCTATTCTGTGCGCAAAGCTTTTTTCATCAGGATAACTTCTATTTGTATTTACAATTCTTACTACAGGTGATCTGCGTACAGAATTTTCTTTCATGGCTCCACGAAAGGCGTTCAAGGCAGCTGCCAAAATTTCAGGTCAGGGATCCGATGTTGTTTCCGATACTTCACCCCGAAGTATTAATACTGTCAAAAACTGGACATCCATCTCCAACATCCTTCAGTCTGAATCGGTGAATTGTTTAGATGATTCCAGCGACAATGAGAAGGATGATTTGGCCACCAAATACAAAATTGTCATGCAGGAAGAAATGCACAAAACAGCAGCAAGGCCACGGCTCCTTCCCTATTATGATATGATCATATGGGCGCTAGATCATGTGGATATCCCAACCAGGACTATTATCAGTGAACAGAAGGTGAAGGTTGGGACTTTTAGACCGGAACATCTGTAGGCAATGCATCAGTTGTCACCCACACCAAACTTCGCGCACAATGTCGACTTTCTGGAAGGTTTCAAGGAGAAGGAATGCGAGCAATATGGCAGAAACTTGTCTGACCTGATCAGGGATTGGGTTTCGCACCCCGCAAAATTCAGGGCGGATTCTAATGGAATTTATTCAGTCTCCTCCTTAGAGCCACCATTCAGGTACATAACAATGATGGCCTGTAGGTTGTATCGGAGGGAGAACACCACACACTTTTTCCTCCCATGGGTGCCTCTGATTCATACATTCGTTGAAGGGATTTCTTTTGACTACGCCAAACTGTTGTCAGACAGTTTAACCAGTCGAATTACCGAATATCGAGCGCAGAAGGCGAGTGGGAAAGCAACTTCATTTTTTATGTCTGCCTACATCATGGATGTCATTTGTTTCATGGCGCCTTTCCCTCTAATGAGTTGGAGTTGGACTCCATCTAGTACAGAGCCTATCCATCTCTACCACTCGAAACTTTGGGAGGATAAGGCCAAAGAATTTATCTACGAGATATTCAACTAGGTAATGGTGCCACTGCATGTTGCCATTTTTGGCTAGCTTCCTCCCAGGATATCAGAAATCATTGCGACCAGCCTAAGCAGCGTGGCAGATTGGTATCTAGAGGTGGAATTTTCGTATATCAGGTTTTCAGCACCTTTGTCCCTCCATATGCCCTCCTGTTATTCCTGCCAGATAAGATATTGTGCCGCGAGATCGCCAGACAGTCTGTGCTCGACGGAATAAGCAAGGAGCTCAGAGGAGTATCAAAAAAGGTATGGTCGTCCTTCCCTATTCGTATCGGTGCATATTCCTTGTTATATTTTGGCCACGCCAAAGCTGAGGTTGCGGCTCTGGAAGAAATGAAGCTGGTAGACATTGAGTTTAAGAAGCATGACCTTAGTAGGATTGTGAGCAACCACCTAGCAAGTTGCAGCCTGAAGAGGTATGAACATGAGGATTCCTCGCATGACGAAATATTCTAGGGCGCGAGGTCCTTCGCGGAAGTCCTAAGTCGAATTCAATCCTTGCCACCTGGAGACATGGCCGAATTTTTGAAATTTCGGGAACACCGACAGAGTTGTCTCCCCAATATTTTACAGGGTGAAGCCCTAGAGCTTCCAATTACAAGGCAGACAGGAGCCAAAAGTGAAAAGGACTCGAGTCCTAGCAGGGAGAAGGACCAAGGGAAAACTAGGGAGGCTGGAACCTCAGGGCTAGGAGCCAAAGTCCCCCAGAAGCAGGAAGGAAACCCCGAAAAGGGCGTGCCAAACGAGTCAGCTACAAAAGTCACCTCAAAACAAACATACAAGCAAATCGGCAGTTCGATTTCTATTGTCACACCCTTACAGTTCACAAAGGAGAATGCTGACGAGGGATGGATATTCAATGAAGAAATGACGCCTATTTTTGTAGAGGAGATGCCTCCCAACAAATTTTTCTTTCACAAGAAAAGAAAGGTCATGGTAAGGCAAGGATTTTATAAAAAAAAATGGCGTAGTAGCTAAAAAATTTAAAATCATGACTGATGGGAAGGCCATGAAAGACGAAAAATTTGTAGAGGAGATAGCTGGGACACTAGGGGATTATGCTACAACCAATCAATACTCATTTGGGACTTTGATGGCCCAGTTGAAATGAAAGAACCTTCTGATCAGTAAATTGGAAGCTAAGGTAGCTCCTGCCGAAGCGAATGTCAGAGACGAGGTGAGTAGGAGCCTGAGGAAGCCCGAACAGCCAACCTGCATGAAATCGAGAAGCTCAGGTCTGACCTTGAGAAGGTGCGCTAGTCGATGCAAACTATCCAAACACAGGTAAGCCAGCAGGGGCAACAGATTCTGGAGTTGCAGTCAAAATTGGAGGTGGTCAAGAAACAGGTTGTAGACATAGAAACGTTCAGATCGAAGGCCACCGAAATCCGACATAAGGTACTTATGGCTCAAAAAAAATTGTTGGCAAAGGTGAGAACCATTCAAAACCATTTTCAGACAATAGAGCAGATATTGGAGAACATTTCTTCGAGAGAAAGAGAGTCAGGGTAGCACGGGTCGCTTTCCAAGACATTGTTATAGCTACAACGAAGATAGAGACAGTCAACACCTCAAAATTATCCATTGTGGAACAAACCAGAGGTAATATCCTATTGAAGGTCTGGGAGCAGAACATATCGAAAAGCAGGGGGAGAGCTAACGAAGTAAAGAATTTTTGCGAGGAAACGTTCTCTTTAATAAGTAAAGGTTTGCTAGATCTTGATAAGGAGAGAAGTGTTGGGACACTGGGAAAAATCAATATAGCTAAACATCTGTTGGATATCAAAGAAAACATGGAGGAGCAGCAAGTGGAGATATCCCAGATCATACAGGATGATATGACCCAAATGGACAAGTGGCTAGTACAGCCAAATTTACAATTATGCTCCATCATCGCAGAGGAACGATAAGTGGGAAAGAATTTACCACAGCTGGTGAAGAATTGTTACACTCTTGAAGCGAGCAACCAAGCAAATCCTTCCAGGTTGATAGCCCAGTTCGTGAAGAGGTGCACCACTTGCACCAAGCAGGCGAAAGGGCAGGCTTCTGAGGTCAAATAATGACAGATGTCTGTCTGTTCTATTTTTAGAACCCAAAGAGTAAAGAAAGTAAGTTGCTCTGCCCGCAGGAAGGAGGACAAAGACAAAGAAGTGAAACACATAAATTTCCCATTTTGTAACCGAAAACTGCTGGAACGATTGAGATTCTAGCGTTTAGAAGTTTGTATAAATATGCATTTTGAAGTGAGAACCAAGGCTGGACCTTTCTTGGATGATTGTAATAGAGACTTTCTCCCTTTTGGAAATTAATACAGAGCAATCCGAAGATTCCTGATTCCATGAAGACTGAGTTATGAGTTTTGTTTTCTCTGTTATCTTATATTAAGTTTCATTTCACATATATATTTCTGATGAATGCTTAGCTACAATTTAGTGCAACTTCTACTGTGGTGACCAACTTTTAGTCTTCTAATCGCTTGCAGTTTTTCCTCTGTATCAGCTATCAGCAGGTACAAGACCTGTGAAATTTTTAGATCTCTATATTTTATGCTTCGTCAGATTACATCTTGCCTTTTTCTTCTTCTGTTTACAGGGCGAGATTCTCCCTTGATAGGAGCCTCGCATTGTCGACTGCTTAATGTTTTCTCACATTTCATACATGATTCTTTAAAAATTTAACTCAGTTACGGGAGAAGGCCTTTGGTTTTTGTTCTATCTTTAACATCATATTTTGAAAGTTCTCTTTTATACGGTTAAATAAAAAAATGAAGTGGCATTTTAAACCTCGAACTTTCTTTTCATTTTTTGTTCCTCCATGACTGTGCCCTTTGCAAGATAGCCTGACATTGAACCCGGCCTATCGGATCAAACCAGCATCGCTTTGAACCTATTTGACAACATACTTAAAACCGCCATCACCTGGGTCGAACTCGAACATTCATGGGCCGCAATTGAACGAGATATCAGCATCCAGGAACGATTAGAAGCAAGACAGAGACAACTTAGAAATCAGCCTTAGCTTCCCTTTTCCTGAGGGTTGATTTTTTCCCCTTTTTATCTTCTACTCACTTTCGGATGCCTAGACCCTGTACTTTTTAGCCTTAAGTACAGACTTTGGAACAACATCTTTCTGGCACCGTTGTTGGGGATGAAGTTACGAAACCTTTTCCCTAGGAGAATGACATTTTTGCAAGTTTCTACCCTTTCATGGTGAACAAAGGGTGAACACCTTTTAAAGGCTTTTCTTTTATCATTCAATTGGCGACTCCACATTTAAGTAAGCTGACATCTGGTCGAAGGAACACCAGACAAAACCCAGATGGTAAATAGACCACACTCGTTTCCGATCCCGAAAAAATACTGAAAACAAGAGGTTCCCTTAAGCCAACCACTGCGGTATACCATCTTAGGCATTCAAAACCCAAAGATAAGATTCCTTTTGAACCCCTAACTTCGCATGAACCCCCCCTTGAAACACTTAACCCAACTTTAGCTCTCCCTGAAGTCAAAAATGAAATTCATCCGACCACTTCTGGTGTACACAAAGGTGTAAACCCCTCAGTAATTTTAACAGCGAGCGATATCCCGCCGACTCTTCAATTAGATTTCCCGATCTCGCCGAGTCTCAAAGAGTATACCATACATTCAGATTCCATGCCCGTGGGTTCCCCTGATTACATCTCTTGCAAATCTAAGGAACCAAGCCCTCACATCCCTTTTCCCCCTTCTTCAGTTTTCTTGTCTCTCAAAAAAGCTAAAGATTCGCTTTTAGTGTTCCAGAACCCTCTGTATAACGCACCGTTTTCCAATCCAATAATATCGATGGAGGCTGCAAGAGGGGTCTTAGGAGGTGGAGGAGCTCTAGGAGGAGGAGGGGGTGGCCAAGGGCCGCCCCCGCCTCCTATAGTTTTCACTAAAGTAGCTACTAAATATGCACCTCTGGTCATGCATGTCCCTCTTCATGACCTTCCTGAAAACTACATGAAAAACTTGCCTAGATTTACAGGGGAAGGGTACCTGACCGCGACAGAACATATAAATTTCTTTGATCAGTGTGCAGATATCCTAGGTCTCAAACACGAAGACATATATTCGAGCTTATTAGTTCAGACTTTCGAAGGACAGGTACGAGCCTGGTTTCGAAGTCTACCCACAGGTTCGATATTATCCTATGATGCCCTAGAAGACGCTTTTCTTAGACAATGGGGCGAAAGAAAAGACCATTTGTACTATTTGACCGAGTTCGGGTCTTTGAAGAAAAAAAATTCAGAAACTGTTATGGAATTCATTCATAGGTTTAACAAGTTATATAATAAGATCTCAGTCGAAGTTAAAACATCCCAACCTGCAGCCGAGGTAACCTTTGCGGGAGCCTTCGAACTTGATTTCATACTTCTATTGAGAGAAAGGAGAGGGGATACCCTGACCCCGAATGTAAGACGACGTTGTAGAGATCGAATCTAACATGATGGCTTCTGGAAAATTAAAAACAAAAGTAGAATCGGGAAACCGAGAAATCAAACGTTTTAGGGAACAAGCGGGAGCCTCAGGGCCTAGTAGATCCTCAGATTATAAAATGGATGACATGGCTAGGATAATCAAAGAGTTATCTAATAAGATTTCCATAATGGAGCTAGATCAATCCAAGGTAGATCCTTTCGTCAAGAGGGAATTCAGAAGAAACCCCAATCCTCAAAATCAACAAAGACAGATTAAAAATGAAGACTAGAAAATTCAAACTCCTTTAAAAAATGAAAATTTTATAGGAGGAAACGACCTGCAAGATTTCAAGGATCTGGAAGAAGACATGACAAATTTGGGTGACGACTGTACAAAGCCTTATTTAACTAAAGAAGATTATGAGAAGTCCTTGGACTCTCAGCAAATATCAAATAAAGATGACGACATAAACAACACTGATGTTTCTGTCTATCAAGAAATGACTGATTCAATAATGGCTGAGGTCCAACATAAGTACAACCTAAGGCATAAAAATAAACCTGTGTCAACTCCTCAACCCAAGAAAATTCTTCCTAGAGGCAAAATTTATGATCCCACCACAAAGGAGACCGAGATACCTAATAGCAAAATAAAAGAGGTAGATTCGCAGAATCCCAAAGTAAAGGAGGCCGAAACCCAAGCAAAGAAAACTAAGACCACTGAAACACGTATACCGGTAAATAAACTCGCGGAAAATCAATCAGCACAAACAAATAAGCTAGAAAAGAAGGAGTCTGAGGTTTCAACCAAAGAAATGGACAAAAGTGGGGGAGGTTTCAGCCTTGAAAATGAGATAAATAAGATCAAAATACCAATCCCTCTGGTCGAATTAGCAAAGAATATTGTGTATCGAAAGAAAATAACCAAAATGATAGGTTTTTTGGATCCATAAAGTCACTCTGACGTGATAAACTTGGAAGATGATAACCCTAATATCACTTTTGGTCCACATTTCGAGGGTGCCAGAGACACTGTCGCTCCCTTCTATATTACCCTAAATGTGCATGATCGACTACTACATAACTACATGCTAGATTCTGGAGCCTCACATAATGTAATGCCCAAGTCTATTATGGAAAAACTAGGCCTCGATATCACCAGGCCTTATGGAGACCTCTACTCTTTTGATTCAAGGAGAGTTAAGTGCATGGGTATGATAAAATATTTAGTAGTCACTCTTGCACAGGTTCCGGTGAAAAACATCTTGATGGATGTAGTTATCGTCGATATACCTTCAAAGTATGGCTTGCTACTATCTAGATCGTGGGGAGCCAAAATTGGGGGGTCTCTTCAGCTAGACATGACCTATGCCACGATTCCTCTGTTTGGTGGGCAATTTACTCGGATATACAGGGAAACGAGGCTATCATACACAGTGAGCGACCCACATAATCCTAACAATTATCCTGTTTATGTTGCCGATCAAGATCTAGGAAATTGTATTTTGTCTTTTGATGATGGTGTAAATAGTTGTACAGAAGACAATTACACAAATGAAAATGAATCAGGAAAGATAGACGAAAATATGTATAGTACTGGAATTTGGAAAATGTTTTTTGATGGCGCCTTGTCATATGAAGGAGCAGGTGTAGGAGTATTGTTTGTAGCACCTGAAAATGAATTTGTGATTCCTTTCTCTTACAGACTTCAGTGGGATATAGACTACACCAATAACGTATGTGAGTATGAGGCCCTAGTCTTAGGGTTGGAAGCTGCCAAGAAGCTAAACAAAAAAAACTTGGAAGTATACGGAGATGCAGAGTTGATAGTAAAACAGATAAATCGACAGTACTAGGCCAAACACCCAAGATTAAGATCTTACAGGAATTGTGCCTGGGATTTAATAGAAAATTTATTCTCATCAGTAAATGTTAATTTCATCTCGGGCGCTAAAAACCTGCAAGCCAATTCATTAGCCAAAGAAGCCTCAACGTTTTCCCACCCTACGGATTTCAAACTAAGGTACCATATAGAGGTGAGGAACATACTTTCCATACCAAACAACATCCAACACTGGAAAGTGTTTGAGGATGACGAACAAATCAGGAAGTTCCTCAAAATGGTGGACGACTTCGCTGAAACTCACATTGACCAAGAAAACCAAAACGACCACACATGGATCATGCAAGAGGGAGAGGATCCTCAGGGGTTCCAAGAAAAGATATCTAATCATCGCATGTTAGTTTTAAAGAACAATCAGATTCCAAAGGGACTAATCCCTCTAGAGAGACTGTTCGACCAAAATGATATGCCCTTAAAATCGGCTTTGCAACCCCAACCTAAAGAGGTTGAAGACTGCGACATAGGGACCGAAGAGGAGCCTAGGATAGTAAAAATATCAAAGTACCTTCCTCCCGAGGTAAAAAGCAAGTATAAAGACTTACTCAGGCGGTATAAAGATGTTTTCGCTTGGTCATACGAAGAGCTAAGAACCTATGAAATCACTGTGATTTAACACAAGATACCCCTAAATCCTGGTGTCAAACCTTTCAGACAAATCAATCCTATTTTATTGCCCGTGGTCGAAAGGGAAGTCAAAAAACTCTTGGACGCAAAAATAATCGTTTCGTTGAGGTACTCCGACTAGGTAGCAAACCTGGTCCCGTATAGAAAGAAAAGTGGGGAGATCAGACTGTGTGTTGATTTTAGAAATCTAAATAAGTCCTCCCTCAAAGACAATTACCCTTTACCCAAAATGGATCACCTTTTAGAAAAAATAGTTGGGGAAAATAGGATGTTGATGATCGACAGGTTTTCCGGGTACAATCAAATTGCTGTCAACGAGCACGATAAAGAAAAAACAGCCTTCACCACCCCTTGGGGTACATTTATGTATGACAAAATGCCTTTTGGTTTAATGAATGCAGGTGTTACTTTCCAATGTGCTATGGATATCGCTTTCATCGGGGAAAGGGACAAATTTGTGGTTATYTATCTTGATGATCTGTTTGTTTTTTCTAAATCCGATGAAGATCATCTAATACATCTCAAGCAAATGTTTGAGAAATGTCGCAGGTTTGGTTTGTCCTTAAACCCMAAAAAGTCTCACTTTGATATGCAAGAAKGTAAACTCTTGGGCCATATTGTGTCTCGAGATGGAATTAAAATTGATCCTAAAAGAGTTGAAGCTATAGACACAATAAATATCCCTAGGAATGTAAAAGAGATTTAGTCATTCTTAGGAAAAATAAATTTTTTGAGGAGATTTATCCCAAACTTTTTTGAAATCGTGAAATTGATCACAGATATGCTGACGAAGAATAGCGAAGTGAAATGGATAGAAAAAGCCAAAGCATCGTTTGCAGGCATCAGGAAAGTTATAAGCGAGGCACCCATACTAGCTAGCCCTGATTATCTAAAGGACTTTTTGATCTTCTCATTCACCTCTGAAAACACACTTGTTGCGGTACTCCTCCAAAAAAATGAAGAAGGTTTCGAGCAACCAATAGCMTTTTTTAGCAAAAGTCTTAGAGACGCTGAACTCAGATACGATATAATGGAAAAGAAAGTGTATGCTATGGTGAAGGCGTTAAAGGCTTTCAGAACCTACGTGTTACATTCCAAGGTAATTGCGTACGTACCCACCAGTTCCATAAAAGACATTTTAGTTCAGTCCGACAGTGATGGGAAAAGGGGACGGTGGCTTTCTAAAATTCAATAATTTGACCTGGAGGTAAAACCGACGAGACTAGTAAAGGGACAAGGTTTGGCTAAGCTCTTAGCCGAATCCAATTTCAGAGCCCTCAGGATAAATGGCCTATAGGGATGTGAAGAGTGTGCAGACATGAACGAGCTCGATGAAAAATTAACTACCACCAGAATCGAAGAGAATTTCCTCTCATCAGATTGGTATAAAGACATAGTGTCCTACCTACTGACCTTGAAGTGTCCGAGTGACTTATCTTCATCTAAAGACAGGAAGCTAAAGCTACATGTGGTGAAGTATTGTATATATGAAATCCAATTGTATTGGAAATACCCACTAGGCTTCATGTTGGTTTGTTTAGTTGAATCAGAAACAGATAAGGTCATAAACGAATTTCACAAAGGAGTGTGCGGAGGACATCATGCCTGGAGGGAAACATCTTATAAGATTCTGAGAGCAGGATATTATTGGCCCAAACTATTCTCAAACATCAATGCCAAGGTCAGAGCCTATAACCCTTGCCAATTGTTCACAGGAAAGCACAAACTCCCAGGGCTATCRTTGGTTCCGGTCAAAACGGAAGCCCCTTTTCAACAATGGGGACTAGATTTTATAGGCGAAATTAACCCTCATTCTAGCGCTCAACATAAATGGATCCTGACTGCTACAGATTACTTCACCAAATGGGTGGAGGCTATTCCAACTAGAAAGGCAACGAATTTGGTGGTAATGGATTTCCTAGAAGAGAACATTTTGTCTAGATTCGGTTGCCCCTGAAAGATAGTCATAGATAACGCCCAGGCTTTTAAATCAATGGCTATGGTCAGTTTTTGCCAAAAGTATAATATCGTGCTCGGTCATTCCACGACATATTACCCCCAAGGAAATGGGCTAGCTGAGTCTTCAAACAAGAGTCTAATCTCTATAATTAATAAAGTGTTGAGCGAAAACAAAAAATCTTGGCATGTGCACTTGAAATATGCTTTGTGGGCAAATCGGGTAGGTACAAAAAAATCTATTGGCACTTCTCCTTTCCAAATGGTATACGGGACCAACGTAGTATTACCTATAAATCTAGCACTTCCCGTAATGAAACTTTGGCAAGATGAGAAAGAAGAACCAAATCATGTCACAAGAAGAATAAACCAGCTGATTGAGGTCCAACAACACATGGCCGAAGTAGACGAAAGGATGCAGAAATACCAGGACAACATGAAATCGTTATTCGATCGTAAGGCCAAGGATAGAGAATTTCTCCCCGACGATTTGGTTTTGAAGTGGGATGCTAGGAAGGAAGACTCAGCAAAACATGGTAAATTTGATCATATTTGGTACGGGCCTTTCAGAGTCACAGCTTCTGAAAGGAAAAATTTGTTTCTATTAGAGAATCTGGACAGTAAAATCCTCAACGCCCCTGTCAACGGGCATTATTTAAAGAACTATATGTAATAAATGGTTTCCAAAATTTCCATTGTATATACCGGTTTGTGTTTTCCTTTTTATTTCAGAATTTTTCTTTGGTAAGTCTACTTTCATCACAAATAAAGTAGGTCAATGTTTTTCTAGAAGTAGGAATACAAAATTTTCAACGCATTCAATTCTTTTATAGCCCTGATACTCTTCGTGTTGTTCCCTTGCAGGATCCCGGCTTGCAGCCCAAATGAGAGAAAGGAATAAACAGACGGTCATATACCGGCGAATCAATTCGCCGAGAACAGGTGATAGAAAAGGTTTTTCCCGTTATTTTAGAAGAGAACGAAATGGTAAGGCAAAGATACGAGTTTCGGAGATGTCTGTTTTTAAAAAAAGTATCGCTAAAGTGCCATAACGGTCTCATAAGTATGTTGTTTTTGCTTGATATGTCATTAAAAGAACGACTTCTTACTCTGGGTCCTAAAAGTTTCACCCGGATAAAGATAAGAGGAAATTAAAATAAGCAGAGGGAGTAAAGCGTCTCTGAGAAAGGGTTCCAAGAGTCGAGTGTAATCCATGACCTCTGTTTTTTCGAAGACCAGGCCTTTCTCCATCTTCCTTTTCTGTCCCGGGATTTACCTTCTTCAAAACCAGACACCTTTCCAGGTTTCCTACATAGGAAGAAGAGGTTATGTTTTAGCTTTGGAAGTTGGAAAACAGACCTTGGAAAGTAAGCCAGTCCTCATAAACTCCCCAGTATCCTAAAAAACAAAGTTATGCGTAGGTTGATCCTGACTCTTCTAGGTTTTTTAACAGTCTTCGAAGGATTGAGGCTTGCTCAAAGGAAGGCCCCTGGAAGTAATTTTTCCCTTTTTCCCTGCGGGCTAAGGTGTTTTGAAAGTTAAGAGAAGGTTGGTTCCGAGTAATCAAAGCAAGTTGACAGACCTCCACTGCGAATATTACATAGATATCATCCC
This sequence comes from Picea glauca, assembly GCA_000966675.3. NCBI lineage: Eukaryota > Viridiplantae > Streptophyta > Pinopsida > Pinales > Pinaceae > Picea > Picea glauca. The sequence continues at coordinate 47,196 of JZKD02S1641648.1, forward strand.
CGGTATGCCTTATACAAACTGATTGCCTCGACTTCGTGTTTTAAAAAGTGAAATATAAGACAGATGGTGAAAGGAAATTCATATTTGATTGCCCCCATCTAGTCCAAGAAGACGATGAAAGGAAATTCATATATGATTGCCCTCGTCTCAGCATTTAAATGCGTAATTACGATTCGAAGTGGTGAAAGGAAATTCAGTAAAAAGGGCTAGATAACTTCACCGGGGTACTGAACAAGTCCGCTGGCAATGAAGCAATATCTAAGATATTTATAAGGTTGTCATCCATATTTTTCACTTTACTCTGGTAACCAACCTTCTTCAAAGTTTACTTTGTTTGATGCAAGCTAAAATCCACAGGAATTGTTGAATTTCCTAGGACTGTTTCGATTATCTTAAAGCAGACCTAAATTCAGTATCGAGAAGGAGAAATTCATCGAAAGGGTTGCAGTTGAGTTTAGAACATAATTAAATGTTGAAAATCTTTTCAGAGGTAAAGACGAAATCTCTTTTTCCCTCTGTATCCCCTTCCTAAAACAAGTTTCGCAAAAATAAACCAATGACTCCATTTACCCATTACAGGCACGTGGTCTACTGTTCTTCCCATCTCGCAGGAAGACGGGATCCCTAGTTGGAGCCTATGTTGGAGCCGCCTTTTACAAGCTGTTGAAATGTGATTCTTGAAATCAAAATTTTACCCCGACATGCGAAGTGGCGATAGCCGCTATAGTCCTAGGTCACCGCAAGTCTATCACTTGCATTACCTCGCGCTATTGCGCCTCGGGAGTTACAAGTTGCAAGGTTTCCAAACTCTGATATGCGAAGTCAGGAAACAGTTTTAAAATTTTTACCCAGGTCAGTGTCAAGGGTAATTCACTTTAAACCCTAGTTAAGTACCATCGAGGTTTCGCAACTTGGCGATCACTCTCCCAAAAAACTATACCTTCATAGCCCCGAGTCGCAAAGTCGCGATTTTTATTAAATAAGCATGGGTTAATTAAGAGCTTAAGTCATATCACATTTTTTAAACTAAATCGCATCATCGCTATTTCGGGTTTTAGGGGCTCAAAGGGTAGGAGTGAATTCTCCAGATATGGCGAACACCGAAAAAGGGGGATTAAAGACTAAAATAGGCTTAATTAAAGGAACTAAGCAGGATTAATCGGTGCATCAATGAAAACTTTAATACGCACCGTCTGTGGAGTAATTTTAAATGTTTTTCATGTTGATTTGTGTTATGACTCGTCAAACAATTATGGCATTTATTTGGACTACGGCAAGGTGACAGATAGTAGGATCTCAAATTACTGCTAAATCTTTCTTTAAGCGATTTGATCGTTTCGCTCGCAAGGACACCAAGGTTTTAAATGACTAAGATAAGGGGTTTGTTTCATTATTTCAATTTCATTTCTATTTTGCGCGTAGAGCTTTTTTCATCAAGATAACTTATGTTTGTATTTACAATTCTTACTACAAGTGATCTACATACATAATTTTCTTTCATGGCTCCACGAAAGGCGTTCAAGGCGGCTGCCGAAAGTTCAGGTCAGGGCTCCAATGTTGTTTCCAATACTTCAGCCCGAAGTATTAATACTGTCAAAACCTGGACATACATCTCCGACATCCTTCAGTCTGAATCGGTGAATTGTTCAGATGATTCCAGTGATAATGAGAAGGATGATTTGGTCACCAGATACAAAATCGTCATGCAGGCAGAAATGCACAAAATAGCGGCAAGGCCACGACTCCTTCCCTATTATGATATGATCAGATGGGCGCTAGATCATGTGGATATCCCAACCAAGACTATTATCAGCGAATAGAAGGTGACGTTTGGTACTTTTAGACTGAAACATCTGTAGGCAATGTATCATCTGTCACCCACACCAAACTTCACGCACAATGTTGAATTTCTATAAGGTTTCAAGGAGAAGGAATGCGAGCAATATGGCAGAAACTTGTCTGACCTGATCAGGGATTGGGTTTCGCACCCCGCAAAATTCAGAGTGGATTCTAATGGAATTTATCGAGTCTCCTCCTTAGAGCCACCATTTAGATACATAGCAATGATGGCCTGTAGGTTGTATGGGAGGGAGGACACCACACACTTTTTCCTCCCATGGGTGTCTTTGATTCATACAGTCACTGAAGGGCTTTCTTTCGACTGGGCCAAACTGTTGTCGGACAGTTTAGCCAGTCGAATTACCGAATATCGAGTGCATAAGGCGAGTGGGAAAGCAACTTCATTTTGTATGTCCACCTACATCATGGATGCCATTTGTTTCATGATGCATTTCCCTCTAATGAGCTGGAGCTCGACTCCATCTAGTACAAAGCCTATCCATGTCTACCACTCGAAACTTTGGGAGGATAAGGCCAAATAATTTATCTACGAGATCTTCAACTGGGTAATGGTGCCACTGCATGTCACCATTTTTGGCCAGTCGCCTCCCAGGATATCAGAAAGCGTCGCGACCAGCCTAAGCAGCAAGGAAGATTGGTATCTAGAGGTGGAATTTTCGTATATCAGGGTTTTCGGCACCTCTGTCCCTCCATATGCCCTCCCGCTATTCTTGCCAGATAAGCTATTGTGCCATGAGATTGCCAAACAATCCGTGCTCGGCGGAATAAGCAAGGAGCTCAAAGGAGTATCAAAAAAGGTATGGCTTCCCTTCCCTATTCGTATCGGTGCATATTCCTTGCTAGATTTTGGCCACACCAAAGCTGAGGCTGCAGCTCTGGAAGAAATGAAGCTGGTAGACATTGAGTTTAAGAAGCATGACCCTAGGAGGATTGTGAGAAACCACCTAGCAAGTTGCGGCCTGAAGAGGTATGAACATGAGGATTCCCCGCATGACAAAATATTTCGAGGCACGAGGTCCTTGGCAGAAGTCCTTAGTCGAATTCAAGCCTTGCCACCTGGAGACATGACCGAATTTTTGAAATTTCGGGAACACCGACAGAGTTTTCTTCCCTGGATTTTATAGGGTGAATCCCTAGAGCTTCCAGTTACAAGGCATATAGGAGCCAAAAGTGCAAAGGACTCAAGTCCTAGCGGGGAGAAGGACCAAGGGAAAACCAGGGAGGCTGGAACCTCAAGGTTAGGAGTCGAAGTCCCCCAGAAGCAGGAAGGAAACCCCAAAAAGGGAGTGTCAAACGAGTCGGCTACGGAAGTCATCCTGAAACAAACATCCAAGCAAATTGGCAGTCTGATTGATATTGTCACACCCTTGTAGTTCACAAAGGGTAATCCTGACAAGGGATGCATTTTCAATGAAGAATTGACGCCTATTTCTGTAGAGGAGTTGCCTCCCAACGAATTTTTCTTTAACAAGAAAAGAAAGGTCATGGTAAGGCAAGGATTTTATCAAAAAGAGGGTGCAGTAGCTAAAAAATTTAAAATCATGACAGATGGGAAGGCCGCGAAAGACGAAAAATTTGCAAAGGAGATAGCCAGGATGCTAGGGGCTTATGCTACAGAGAATCAGTACTCAGTTGGGACTTTGACGGCCCAGTTGAAATGAAAGAACCTACTGATCAGTAAATTGGAAGCTAAGGTAGCTACTGTCGAAGCAAATGTCAGAGATGAGGTGAGCAGGAGCCTTGAGGAAGCCCAAACAGCCGACCTGCGTGAAATCGAGAAGCTCAGGTCCAACCTCGAGTAGGTGTGCCAGTCGATGCAAACTAGCCAAACACAGGTAAGCCAGTAGGGGCAACAGATTCTGGAGTTGCAGTAGAAATTGGAGGTGGTCAAGAAACATGTTGTAGACATAGAAACGTTCAGATCGCAGGCCACCAAAATCCGACATAAGGTACTTACGGCTCAACAAAACTTGTTGGCAAAGGTGAGAACCATTCAAAACCATTTACGGAAAATAGAGTAGATATTAGAGAACATTTCTTCGAGAGAAAGAGAAGCCGGGGCAGCATGGGTTGCTTTTCAAGATGTTGTTATAGCTACAACAAATATAGAGATGGTCAGCACCTCAAAATTATCCATCGCGAAACAAACCAAAGGTAATATCCTATTGAAGGTCTGGGAGCAGAACATATTGGAAAGCAGGGGGAGAGCTAACGAAGTAAAGAATTTTTGCGAGGAAATGTTCTCTTTAATAAGTAAAGGTTTGCTAGATCTTGATAAGGAGAGCAGTGCTAGGACACTGGGCAAAATCAATATAGCTAAACATTTGTTGGATATCAAAGAAAACATGGAGGAGCAGCAAGTGGAGATATCCCAGATCAACCAAGTTGATATGACCCAAATGGACAAGTGGCTAGTACAACCAAATTTACAATTATTCTCCATCATCGCAGAGGACCGACAAGTGGAAAAGAATTTACCACAGCTGGCAAAGAATTGTTACACTCTTGAAGCGAGCGACCAAGCAGAGCCTTCCAGGTTGATAGCCCAATTGGTGGAGAGGTGCATCACTTGCACCGAGCAGGCGAAAGGGCAAGCTTCTAGGGTCAAATAATGACAAATATATGCCTATTCTATTTTTAGAACCCAAAGAGTGAAGAAAGGAAGGTGCTCTGCCTGCAGGAAGGAGGACAAAGACAAAGAAGTGAAACGCATAAATTTCCCATTTTGTAACCGAAAAATGCTGGAACGATTGAGATTCTAGCATTTAGAAGTTTGTATAAATATGCATTTTGAAGTGAGAACTGAGGTTGTACCTTTCTTGGCCGATTGTAATAGAGACTTTCTCCCTTTTGGAAATTAATACAAAGCAATCCGAAGATTCCTGATTCCGTGAAGACTGAATTATGAGTTTTGTTTTCTCTGTTATCTTATATTAAGTTTCATTTCACATATATATTTCTGATGAATGCTTAGCTACAATTTAGTACAACTTCTACTGTGGTGACCAACTTTTAGTCGTCTAATCGCTTGCAGTTTTTCCTTTGTATCGACTATCAGTAGGTACAAGACCTGTGAACTTTTTAGATCTCTATATTTTATGCTTCGTCAGATTACTTCTTGCCTTTTCCTTCTTCTGTTTATAGGGCGAGATTCTCCCYTGATAGGAGCCTCGCATTGTCGACTACTTAATGTTTTCTCACATTTCATACATGATTCTTTAAAAAKTTAACTCAGTTACGGGAGAAGGCCTTTGGTTTGTGTTCTATCTTTAACATTGGATTTTGAAAGTTCTCTTTTATACGGTTAAATAAAAAATTGAAGTGGCATTTTAAACCTCGAACTTTCTTTTCATTTTCTGTTCCTCCAGGCATTAGAGTCGCAGCTCAAGGAAGAAAAGAAACACGTAGACACACTACAGGCGCAGCTGAAGGCCTTGCCGGTCGTGGAAAGAATGAAGCGGTCTCAGGAGCAACGCACCGCTCAACAGCAGATCCATACGATTCAAAGCAGAGTGATGGAAGTTACTCAACGGCTTCAACCAGTGCAAGATAATGCATGCCAATTATTCACAGAGGTTGAAAGCCGAGGAGTAGAGCTAGAACAAGTTGTCATCACAGAAGAACAGCGCCTAGAAGGGCCCATGAATGACGCAGTGATCCAAAAGTTCACCGAGCAAGAGGTCATTGCACAACAGCAGGTCAAAGTAGATTGATCTAGGCTCTAGGACTTTGAAGTAGAATTGTTCAGATCAGAGTGACTCGGGATGAGTCATAGGTGAGTGTTGGGGGGCTTTTGGCCCTTGACCAAGTTTTGGGAGATTTTTGGTCATATTGATCTATTTTTGGACTTCGACAGCCTGTCGAAGGAGGAGCGCAAGACGAAGCGAATATCATGGGATCTCGGCCCACTTTTGGATCCTTTTTGGGTTTTGGGGAATATGTAACGGGAATGGGATGTTGGCCCATGGGTTTTACCCATGTTTAGGCCTATTTTGTAATATATAAATAGATGCCTAGGCTAGATAGAAAGAGGAGAGAAGTCGAATAATGCATCTATGTGATGTGAATGTATGTTAAGTGCAAGTAGAGTCTGTAAGTGATTTGTGCAAGATTGTAAGAGACTTGCAGAGCTAAGTGCAGGTCCTTGTAACATATGGTGGAAAACTGTGTGTTGTAACGCAAGGAAGAAGGATCTAGCGAGTTGTGCTGATATTTTGTCCTATGTGGAGTGGGGTTTTGATGGCTCTGTGCTTGTAACCGATTGACTGAAGATAATAAAGAAGATGAGTTGGTGGACCTAGCCCCAGGGTGGGGGTGAACCACGTAAACACTATGTTGTCTTGCTTTGTGCTTATCTGGATGTGTTTATATCTTCTTTTGCTAAGTTCTTAGAGATGATTAGATAGATACGTTTATGCTTAGTGCTAATGATGTATAAGAATGTTAGATCTGATCTATATGAATGTGATGAGTGCTTGATCTGCTAGATCTGACCTATCTATTGATGTTAAGTGCTTAAATGTGTTATATCAGTGTGAATGTTGCAAAGCCCTGTTTTATCAGTGAAGTGATTATTGATTGTATATTGAGGAACTGACGGTGCTAAGTACTTTATTAAGTATTATAATCACATATCTGTGTCCCATCTAATGTTGTAGACACCTAAGTCTTGCAGCCACCCCTGCCTCTACCTCGGGTGAGACTTCATCTGCTTCGTAGGTGTTGCCGAAAGGGTCGGTAATTAGGGCTTTGTTGGTGCATTGTTTTAGCGTTGAACCCTGGGTCTGCCCCTGTGCCAACAGTCAGCGTCAAAATAATTGTGGGATGAAAGGTGGGTTAATCCAAACCACCGTTGCATGCCCCCGCAATTGGAAAAACGTTAATTAATGTGACGTAATGACATCACCAAAGGTAATTGGGAAGGTTCAAAGATTAATAGTTTGTATGTGCGGATACGAGCTCCTCCGAAGCTCTGAAGTCCCGAAGACTTAGAACTTAGACACCTGAGGTTCCATAGTAAGTGTTAGTTGTTGGATGTTGGGTAGACGTGGATTTTTGATCCACTCTATTGCGCGAGTTTGGTAACTCGGCACTCCGAGTGATTGTTGTGTGGTGCTTGGGAATATTCTGAAGATGAAGGTTGAATGCTCGAGTAAGGGCTTATTGATCTAGCGCTTGGTCATGACCCATGGTTGCATGGGTTGGGGACTGATAGAAAGGGGCTAGTGCTTGAAAAATTCGCAGATCAGAGACCCGAAAGGAAATGGAGTTTGAAATTTTTCTTGAATCATATTTGTTTATGAATGTTGTGGGATTTGTTAAGGAATGATGACCTGACAAATTCTTGTTGTCTACACATTGTGTTTGCAGAATTTTAACGAGTGCCAGAACTAAATAGAATTGCCATTGAGTGAAAAGAAATGAAAGAGGCACAGACTGCTTCCAGTTCAGAGAATGAAGCAAAAGGAATGAATGTTCATTTGGGATTTGAAGGATCGAACTCCAATGGGCATGGAGAAGAGATAGATAAGGAAGGTCATATGATGATTGAAAGATTGTAGAGAGATGCCCAGACTCACCAAGAAAATAAACAAAAGCTCATGAAAGCTAAGGAACAACAAGGAGAATTCAACTTAAAATTGATGAAGAGTCTGGAGAGAATAGAAAAGAAGTTGGACAAGGAGAGAGACTCGAGCAAAATGGGGATTCACCAAACTTCTGAGGGAGGAAGATCAAGGAGTGTCGGTAGACACCATCATCACTCCCAAGGTCACTCCAAGAGGAGGGAACACAGTAGTTCAAGCCCATATCCTACCAGAAAGCATAGGATATCTGGAGTGGATGAACTAAAGAGGGAAATGAACAAGATTAAACCTCCTACTTTTGATGGAGAACATAAAAAGGAGGAAGATGCGGAGACATGGTTGCTTGGCATGAGGAAATATTTCCAACTGCAAAATTATTCCTCTCATGCAGAAGGAAGAATTGATATGTATCAACTGAAGGGAAAATCATCCATGTGGTGGGATCAACTTGTGCAGGTGAAGCACATTAGAGAGAAAGATATTACTTGGAAAGAATTCAAGAAGCATTCCGAGAAGAAATACTTGACTAGGAGATATTATGACAGAAAGATGAAAGAGTTCTTTGAACTCAAGATCGGTAGCATGACCATTGATGAATACGAATGAAGATTTTTGGAATTACTGAAGTATGTTTCATTCATCAAAGATGAGACTATCAAGATTCAAAGGTACCTGAGTGGACTATAACCTTCCATTGGTGACAAGATCCAATACGAAGACCCTAAGACTATGGAAGAAACGATAAGAAGAGTGAAATGCTTATATGAGCAGCAAAGAGAAAAACCTACTTTTCGGAAGGCTTGGGATGACCAGAAGAAGTTTGAGAAAGAGCAGAGGCAGAAGGGAAACAAACCTCCCTTTTTCAGAAACAGTCCTCAAGGACATCCATCATTTAGAGAGCCGGGAATGGTTGACGTTAGGGGACAAAGGCCAAGGCAGACGCCCATTCAGTGTTGGGGATATAAGGGAAACCACAAGTACAAATATTGTCCCAAAAAAAATGGTAAAGTGAGAGTTGTCCATAATGTTCAGCAAGCTGAAATAGTGGAGGACATGGGTAGTAGAATACCCAGGATCTATGCAGCCTTAGACAACAAGCAAGTTGAATTTCAATCACACATGATTGAAGTGGAAGGTATGATCAACAACCATGCATTTACTATTTTAATTGATTCAGGGACTAGCCATACTTATATATACCCTAGGGTGGTGGAAAGTTTGCAATTGTCAACAAGAAAACATGAAAATTATTGGTTAGTGCAGCTAGCTACAGGAACTAAGAGAAAGGTTATGAAATTGGTTAAATTATGTCATGTGGACATGAATGGACTGAGCACAAAGGATGAATTGAACATTCTGCCTTTAGGTTCTTATGATTGTCTAGTTGGGATGGATTGGTTGGACCAGCACCATGTCATCCTGGACTATCGTAACAAGGCATTCACTTGTCTGGATGAGGAAGGAAATCAGAGAACAGTCCAAGGAATTCCCAGAGTTGTTGCTATCAAAGAAATCTCAGCAATGCAGCTGAGGAAGTGCTACAGAAAAGTTTGTCAATTATTTGCATCCCATGTGGAGGAAACACCTAAGGATAAGGTGTCAAATATTATAGATCATGTGGTACTAAAGGAGTTTGAGGATATGTTCCAGGAGTTACCCGGATTACCCCTGAAGAGATATATTGACTTCTCTATAAACTTGATTCTTGGAGAAGATACAGTGTCAAAAACTCCTTACAGAATGAGTACACCAAAGATGAAAGAACTGCAATTGCAGCTTGAAGAACTTCTGAAGAAGGGGTGTATATGCCCAAGTGTGTCACCTTGGGGAGCCTCGGTCCTGTTCATGAAGAAGAAGGATGGGATGTTGATATTGTGCATCGATTTCATGGAGTTGAACAAAGTGACTGTAAAGAACAAGTATCCTTTGTCGAGGATCGATGATCTCTTTGACCATTTGAAGGATGCTAAGATATTTTCGAAAATAGATCTTAGATCAGGGTATCACCAGGTAAGAATAAAAGATGAAGACACCGGAAAACCCACCTTTAAAACAAGGTATGGTCACTATCAATTCACAGTGGTGCCATTTGGGTTGTCGAATGCACTCGTTGTTTTTATGGTTTAATGAATGGTGTATTCAGGGACTATCTGGACAAGTTTGTCATAGTCTTTTTGGATGACATTCTGGTGTATTCCAAGTCAGAGGAAGAGCATGAAAATCATCTGTGGATGGTGTTGCAAGTGATAAGGGAGCACCAGTTGTATGCCAAGTTGAGCAAATGCTTGTTTTATCAAAAGCAGATCCATTACTTGGGACACATCATCTCAAAGGATGGGATAGTCGTAGATCCTGAGAAGATTGAATCTATTAGAGAATGGTCAGTGCCAAAGAATGTGACAGTAGTCAATTTTTTTATGGGTCTAGCTGGCTATTACAGAAGGTTCATTGCAGGTTTCTCAAGGATAGCTTACCCTATCACTTCCTTGCAAAGAAAGGAGAAGAAATTTCAATGAACAAAGGAATGTGAGAAAATCTTTCAGTGATTGAAGCAACTATTAACCAGTTCTCCAATCCTGAGGATTGCAGACTCGAATGAAGACTTTGCAATGTGTACATATGCATGCAAAGAAGGACTGGGAGGAGTCCTTATTTATAATGGATTTGTAATTTGTTATGAATCCAAAAAATTGAAAGAGCATGAAAGGAACTATGCAACTCATGATTTGGAGTTGGAAGCCATAGTGCACGCTCTAAAGAAATGGAGGCACTACCTCGTGTGAGGGAGGTTTGAACTGAGAACAGAACATAACAGTTTGAATTATTTGTTTGATCAACCAAACTTGAATGCTAGGCAGAGTAGGTGGTTGGAGTTTCTTTGTGAGTATGACTTTGATATCAAGCATATCAAAGGGAAGGAAAACAAAGTGGTCGATGCACTCAGCAGGAGAGTGCATGAATTACATGCTACAACCATTAGCATGTACCAAAATGATATTAAAGGTAGAATTTCGGAAGTTGCAAATGCATATTTGCAGTACAGGGATTTGGTAGCAAAGCTACAGCAAGGCGAGATGCCACAGAAAGTGGAGAATTATAAATTTGAAATTGATGGAACACTTTTGTACAAGAACAAAATTTGTGTACCTAATGTCCAGGACTTGAAACTTATGATTTTGAATGAAATGCATAATGTGCCTTATGCAGGGCATCCTAGATATCAGAAAATTGTGGCAATAGTCAAGAGCCATTACCTTTGGCCAGGTATGAAAAAGGAAATTGCAGAATACATCGCTAGATGTATGGAGTGTCAGAAGGTTAAATTTGAACATAGGCACCTAGCAGGGTTGCTACAGCCTTTACCCATTCCTGAGTGGAAGTGGGAGGTAGTGACAATGGATTTCATCATAGGATTTCCCAGGACGGGCAAGCAACATGATTCAATCATGGTGGTGGTGGACAAGCTTATGAAAGCTGGCCATTTTTTTCCACTAAAGACTACTCATGGTGGTGGTGGACAAGCTTATGAAAGTTGACCATTTTATTCCACTAAAGACTACTCACAAGGCAACTAATGTTGTTGATATTTTTATGAGGGAAATAGCATGGTTGCACGGTATTCCCAAGACAATTGTGTCTGACAGGGACCCGAAATTTACCTCAAAGTTTTGGAAGGGGTTGTTCAAAGGGTTTGGAACAAATCTGAACTTCAACACTGCTTATCATCCTGAGTCTAATGGATAGACAGAGAGGGTGAACAGAGTAATAGAATACACACTAAGGATGTATGTGATGGACAAACCATCTAAATGGGAAGACTACCTACACTTGGTATAATTTGCCTACAACAATGGGTATCAAGCATCATTGAAGATGAGCCCATTTGAAGCACTTTATAGCAGAAAGTGCAATACTCTAGTAAGTTTGGATAATCTAGCTGATAGAGTAGTATTTGGGCAAGAGTTTCTCAAGGAAATGGAAGAACAAATGTTGAAGATTAAGCATAATTTGAAAGCTACCCAAGACAGGCAGAAGAGTTATGCTGATAAAAATAGAACCCACAGAGAGTTTAAAGTGGGAGAGCATGTTTTCCTGAAAGTAAAAGCCAATAGAAGTTCTCTAAGGCTGGGAAACTATTCGAAGTTGGCAGCCAGATTTTGTGGGTCGTTTGAAATCCTAGAAAGGATTGGGCTAGTTGCATATATGCTTGCATTACCTGCATCCATGACTATACATAATGTGTTTCATGTTTCATTACTTAAGAAATATATACCTGATGCTAATCATGTTATTGATTGGAATGTGATTCAGGTGGACCAAGAAGGCGTCTTGCAAGTGCATCTTGTACGCATATTGGACCGGAAGAGAAAACGGCTCCGGAATCGAGCCATAGGGCTTGTAAAGGTATAGTGGACCTGGTATGGTCCTGAGGATGTGACATGGGAGCATGAGGATGCTATGCAGGCATAATACCCACATCTTTTTGAAGATTTTGGAAATCTTGTTGATGTTGTGTAAAAATTGCACTGAGGACTGTGCAAAAATAAGGGGAGGGGATTCTAATACCCCAAGGATGTGTCCCATTTATATTAAGAATTGTAATCATGTTTTGTAGGCTGGTGAGACTGTTGATAAGTTGGTGGGATTATGTGTTTATTAGGTCGGAGAGCCTAAGTGTTAAAGGCCAGGAGATTGTTTTTGTATATGTAATTATAGAGAACATTAATAAAGATTAAACATCATTGCATGCAGACCAATCACGAAGAAAGAGTGATGGGGGACTAAGATTCCATTGGGTGGGTAAGGGAAAGGGGGTTGAAAGGTTGGAAAGAGGGGATAAGCCTAGGGGATTAAGTCCTTGAGAATAATAATTTATTATTATTCCAAAGTTGTGAAACAAACATGTTTTTATCCTAAGTTCTGGGAAAGGCATTGTGTGCAAAAAGGGAATGCATGCAGCTCCAGGGAGACAAGTGTCAACCTGGGTGCATGCAGTTAAAATTCGAAGCGTCAATTGTGTTGGGGGTCACTTACCATTTTCCATCCTCCGTGAATTGGGTATATTCTCTATGAGTGCCCTCTGCATACCATCACGCATTCCTGAAAACCAAAACCATGAAGCCGACCGGTGTATTCCCGTGAATCCCGTGGCCTCTGTATTCGACATTTGCAATATTCATGCACGCACCTGAGACTAAAATTCGTGAGTTGTTTTGTGTCTTCTGAGGAACCCGACACCTGGGTAATCACCTTAGTCATGTCGTGTTTTAGCTTGGGTTGTTGCCGCCTATGGTGACAAACCCATCTATTATTGCTACTGTCATCCCTGTGTGAATGAGTATTGAACTGTTGTTGTTGTCCTCACCTGACTGGAGCTAAGTCGAGGAGTGTGCTAAAGAAGCAGGTTGTCGGGCCCGTGGTAGAAGAGGTAAGTTGTCAGGCCTGTGAGCAGCTCTCTCCAGGTGAGAGAGTTTGTTGGGAAGTGGTTTTCTCTGAGAATTCTTGATCCGGCCTGTTGTCAAGACCCAGAGAGGGAGGTGAAGCAACCGATGGACTGTTATTCTAAAGGTGTATACTCCCAGGTGGAACAGGCATATGGGGAATGAGAGTCCGTGAGTAGTGGGCGTAAGAAGGATCCTGGAGAGTGTTAGTGCTAGAAGTCGCCCCTAGACTGCTATAGGGTCAAGCCTAGCACCCCTTCAGTTATTGCAATGAATTTATAAATAAGTATGTGTTTGAGTTTTGAAATAAGGTGGATGAGGTAGATGACGACAGAAAGAATAAGAGAAACAAACAAAAGCAGATAAGTTTAAACACCATTGGGCATGGAGTCAAGTAAACACCATGTTGATCGGAGGCAATCAAATTGTACATCAGATAAGACTTTTATATGTAAATGGGTAGAAGAATATGGAGTAAACAAAAAGTGGAACACCTCATCAAACTAAGAATTTCTTTGTCAAATGGATCCAACGGTACTTGAAACAAAACACACGGATGATAGGCAGTCATGGAAAAATCTTTACCGCTTGGGAATGTATCATCCATAAGAAGCCATTGATTCTCAATCTCTAAAATTCATTCAAGTAAGAATAAAGACAGAATGTAAACAAGGAAGATGAAAAAAAATAGTGTTTAGACAAGAAGATCACAATCTAAAAGAACAAATGTCATATATATCCAATGTCAGAAGCGATTCTTAAAATACAATGCCTTTAGGTTTCTCATCCCTCTGATGGATTTTATTTCATCCATATCTTATCAGCCTTACCCTCTTAGGCTTCCTCTCAAATCCCCTCTCAGGTCCCCTTGTTTTACAATTGAAACCATATATAAATATCACAAATGAACTAACTATTTCCAATTTTTAGGAGTGAAAATCTAACTAAAAATAAATGAAGTCTTCTGTAATCGCAAAGAATCTGGAAAAAGGATTGACTGTGGCATTTTTCTAGAACAAATCCTTTTATTAATGATTTTCTTTGCTGAGCATATCTCAAAACTTTTCTCGCAGACATCTGTTTTGTTTTCCAACTGATCATTTTAAATGCTAATTCGATGCCTTGCTATGGCCTATGTTGATATCAAATGTTGTATTCTTCTAGGTACTCTGCCACCTGTTTTATTGGAAAGGTCGAATGATGCCAAAAAAATCTGGGAATATCGCTTTTGACAACTGATATAATGCCTTAAAATCCTCTGTTGCTTCTGCCATCATGTTGTCTTCACGAGCAGTCTGCAGCAACCAGCCCTTCAAAGAAGATTCTTTGCTTCTCTTGCCACAACTTGTCTCTAGATCGATGTCCACACTGACTAGTTCCAGAAGGACATTCTGGCCAATGACATCTAATAGAGACACCCACTGATTCTCGATCCTATCTTTCATGTCCTCCTTGAGTCTCTTTCTGAATATGGCCACGACCTTCACATTGATCATCGCACCCTTATCAATAGAAGGCGTCACGGCAGTGGTTGTCGCAAGTTTATCACTCATAACCGCACAAATTAGACCGATTCTCCTTCTGCAATTACCATCGTTCTAGCAGCCCAATTGCCTGCCTGGAAATTTTCAAACCGTGAGGAGTTATGTGACGTTCTACATACCAACAAAAATGGCATGACATGTACTATCCATATAGAATAGTATTATCTGAAAATATATCATAACTCATACAGTTACCCATCAAACAAACTTGGGTCCATTACCCAAACCTGGGGTCTCCAACTTCTCATGTCCATAACTCTCTAACCGTGAGGAATTATGTGATGTTCCACATACCACCGGAAATGACATGAAAAGCACTATCCATCTATGATATTTTCCCTGACAAATTCACTTTCCTTCATCTCATTATTCCACGATTAAGCATGGGTTCTCTTACTCCACAAAGCATCTTCTCGTGAGGGCTTTCACCATAAGGGGACCACTTTGGAGTTCATCCATATTTACTTATTATCAACCATGACAAAAACATAATGAGTCATATTTACATCAAACACTATTGGGTACATTACCCAAACCTTTGTGCTATGTATCTTTCTTCAAGGGTTGACATCAATGACAACCAACCTTAATCAACAATCTCCCCCTTTGGCATTGATGGCAACACTCTGATGCAACACTGAAATCATATCACTCATGCTCCCTCT
>JZKD02S1641648.1:97640-126814 GCA_000966675.3 Picea glauca
TGGTATCTTGTAGGGTGGGTTGAGGGTAGAACCCTTTTTTTGGTAAATTCGTGAGTGTTTTTTCACAATTTTGCATGGAAATTCATTGTTTATTCTATTTTTTTCTTGACCCAGAGCCTCCATAGATGCAGGTCAATCCCTTTAATTTTCTTTCTTTCATGGTTGATGGAGTACTTTGGAAATTCACTAGTCAATATCCTTAGTAACTTACATTTGGGCCTTATTTGTCCCATACATTCCACATGGCACATTTCCATAGGTAGATGGGATAGTGGGTCTGTCTTTTCCACTACCCCAATTGGATTCCTTTACACTATGAGGAAATACCACATTGATGGGATTTGTGCCATCCACCCAAATCCATAGGTAAGATATCAACCATTCATAGTGAGGTTATTTATCTCTTTCTATGCCAATCTCTCCATTGCACATGAGCAATGGTGGATTGTTGATTAAGATATATGAGTGTATTCCTAGCCATTTCTGACAAGTGGGTTCTCTCTCCTCATACCTTTTCCCTAAGTATCATGGATGATTGTTGGTCATCAATATCCATGCACATATGAGATCTCGGTCATTCTTGGTAAGGCACCCTCAATATATACCATTCACGTCAAAATATATACCTTCCCTTAGGACATTTCTGATTATGTGATCAATCATCAACTATTGATATAAATACATGGTTATGATATTGATATTTCATGACAAATCACTCCATGATAAGGTATTTGGATGTGAAATGTCTTGGGTTTCTCTCGATTGTCGATCTAAACTAGAAAATTTAATATTATCCATTTGTATCAAGGCATTGTGGATAAGGTATTAGCACATAAATGCCATGGATTTCTTCTCGCCATTAACCTCCCTATATAACATCGATTGGTTCTCTTTATCCAAATAGTTGCTTGTCATTTATCTCTTTATTATCATAGAAACATTCATTAAAATAAATAGTTACATGTGGATTTATTCATTTATATTTGAAACTTAGCATGCCCAATCCACCTAGATCTACATTGCAACCATCTAATAGTGCATATATTCCCATCCCAACTACAATTAATGATGAAGAATGTAGTTTTATTCTAAAAAATGTCTAAATTTGGTTAACATTGAAGCTAACTTCTGACATCACACTGTGGAGTTTCTACCTAGCACTCCCAACTACAAGACAAGTAACCATAAATAGGCCTTTCAAATTTTGTCCCTCGGAGGCCATATCCCTGTAATAATAATTTATAAGCCTCCTTAGAAGGATAAGAATTAAATAAAGTGCATGTACATGTGAGATAATTCAAATGCAATGGAATTACATAGGCATGGTTTCGAAATTCATGGCAACTAAATGACCATGACCAAAATCAAGCATATTCACATAACGTGTAAGATGCATAAATTTCCATAACAAACAAAAAAAAACATAAATTTTACACATTCATAAAAAATGATAAGGCACTTCTCTTTTGACCAAAGAAATTCCAAGGAACTAGTTGCATAATAGAAATTTTCCACCCAATCATAGGTATCTAGTACAAATACCACCCCCAAGCCAAGCTATGATGCTACCAAGGCGAATGAAATAAGTTCCAGGTTTATATCTCTCTCTACACAACCCTTTTGTTCTCATCCTTAGACAATCTACTCACTATAGAACAATATAGACTTCCCATCTAGTCATAAAACAACCATGCCACTCTCTCCCATTACCTCACATAATAGAAGGAATATATTCCCTTTCTTTTCTCAACAACCCCTCAAAGATATTCTTCCTTCTAGTGTTATTCAATGTGGTAGAAAAAACCTAATATGTTGTATGCATTCTAGAAATTTCTGACAACATTAATGCTTCTCTCTCAAGCATTCAAACAATAGCAAATGTACAATGGGTGAAGGCTTCCTAGCTTGCCCACACTCTATTCTTACCTAGAGATGTTGTAGTTATTTTGTGGAATGTGTGCAAAAATCCCAAACTTTGTTGTGAAACTCAGTACAAACAAAATAAAATAAAAGAGAAAAGGTAATCATGCAAGTATCCCAATTAACCCTAAATTATGAAAGAAAAACAAATAAGCTCTAAACTATAAATTTATTACTTGAAATTAAATTCAAACACGGTTATTTGGTGGGAAATAAGAAATGCATTTTATTATACCAAAAGTAAAGGCATAAAACTTACAATCGACACCCAGGAAGAGTTGTTGTGGCAAGGTGGGCTTCAAACTCTCCTTGTGAGTGTCCTTTTCTTCCTTGTAGATTTAATCTCCAACTCTCGTAGTAATGTAAGAAAGATCCCTTGTAGTTAGCTACAAACAAATGGAAAGAGGGTGAGAAAATATTGAAGAATGTAGGATTGGAAAAGGGTTTCCTTAACACACTAGTGGCATTCTAACAACATAAATTTACTTTTTTTTTTATTGAGGTGAAATGCATCCCCGCGACCTCTTTTTATAGGTGAATAGTAGAACCCCAATCTATAATTAGTTTCCATTTGAAGACCCCTCATCTATTAATGATAGTTAATAATATTAGTGGGAATTATGGAAGACTAATTCATTGTCGTTTATGAAGACATGGGTCAAAAACGTCCACATGTACCCACTATGATGCCTAAGAAAGCATGCATGCATTTATGGGCCATGGGCTAGCCATCCTTTTGGATTTAAAAGGGTGGCATGGTGATGCAGGAGCATCTCTCCAACTCATCAGCGTGTCAGCAACCAACGCAGCAACGCACTAGGAGGGACTAGATCCCAAGGAGAGAGAAGCACCAGCCTTCTCTTTTTTGAGTTTAAATCTCAAGTTTTTAATGTAATTGAAGTTTTAAAAGGCTCTAGGAGGGTCAAGCCTTTGTAATATGTAAGGTTGAGTGTAAAGTCTCCATTAATGGGTTGTAGTTGTACAGGTCCTGAGCATCGCCTCAAATATAAAAATGTAAATGAATATTTATTGTAATAAAGCCTTAGTGGTAGGATGCTTAAATGTGATAGGAAAGCACTAAGATGTTAGGAGGGAAGGCTCGAGAAGCCCCCCGTGTATAAACGTATGTAATGTATTCCCAGAAGGAGTGGTTGAAGAATATTATAATTGATGTTGAAGAGAGTTGTAGAGAGTTGTTGTGGATGGTAGTTGAGAGGAGTTGAGACTCTGTTGCAGTCGAGTCTTGTACACATTGTAAAGACCATTCAATATTAATACAAAGAGAAAATTTCCCTGCATATGAATCTTTGTGTGTATTTTCTGTGTGAATGAATGAAATGGTGGTTTTTGAATGTTTTCTATGCATATGTGTGAATGTTATGAATGGGTAAATGTTTCCTTTGCAGGAATAGATAGAATTATTTGTCTGTAGTTTTATGAGTGTTTCTGGGCTCTCACGAATGTGCAAGGAGTGCACATTAGAGTTGTTAGAAAATTCTAAAAGTCCAGTGCAAGGAGTGTGTGAGAACTCATTTAGGAGTTTTGTGAGGAGCATGCCAAGTGGGCACACTAGAATTGTTCCTTACCTCAGAAGGGATAGTGTGAGTTTGCACAGAGTGAGTGCAAGGAGTGCACCTACACTCGGAGTAGTGTAAAATCTCCAGGAGGAAGAAAGTGCAAGGAGTGCATGAAGCCAACACACTGTTGAAGTGATGGTAAATCTCATGAGGAAAAATGTAGAGTGTCAGGAGGGCACAAGAATTTATTTGGAAAGAACAAAGGGATCCCTTTAAAACTGAAGAGTTGAAATCTTGGGAGGAAGAGTGTGAGTTCCAAGAGGGAACAAGAAGTCATTGAAAGAACAAAGGGCCGAGACCCTTTGAAGTTCGAGTAATTCCAAGATCAGGAGAAATAGTCCACGTATGCACAAAGCCAACACAAGGTGTGTAGAGGAAAAACCATCTACAGGTTCAAAAACTCAGGAGAGAGAGTCTGAGTTTACATAGAGGTGAGTGCAAGGAGTGCAGAAGGCCAACACTTAGTCAAGTTTTGAAAAGGTTCAGAGGAGAGTGAGCGCAAGGAGTGCGCGGGAGATTTTTTTTCTAAGTCTCAAGCTCAAGAGAAGTAGCGCAAGGTGTGCGCCCAAGCCTAATTCCTTTGAAGTTGACAAAGTTCAAGAAGGGTAGCGAGGTTTAACTCTCAAAAGAAAGGATTCCTTTTGTTTGGAGGACAAGCGAACCAGATCTGTTTGGAAGAATTAGAGGTTTTCACAACCGTTAGACTTGGGAAAGGTGTGAAAGTGATAACCCTTGAATTCCTTTGAACTTCACGAATCCAAAAGTTTTAGAGTGTGTACTATGGAGGAGAGGAATTTCCCGAAGTCCTGGGATTTGAAAAAAATATGGGTCGTTAGTCGTGAGTACACATGTCCACAGATCAAGCGTGTTCAGAGCTTAGCCACTTCAAATAATTAGAGGTAAAGTTGCAAGAGCAATCAGAACTCCCAAAGCTCTGAAGACCGGAGCAGATCCTGATCGTTGGTGGAAGTGCTACGTGTCAGAAAATTGCAAGTTATTCGGAAGTCTGACAGTCCGGGAGAACGGAAGAGTAAAGTGTTAAGGTTCAAGAACTTTCGAAGGCTAGAGTAGATCTCAACCATCCGTTGAGAGGGATGCGTGGACCGTAGATCCAGTACTTTGTCAGTTCAACACTCCAGAGGTTTTGAAGATTTGTGTCATGAAAAGATCTGAATTATGCAGCGTGGAGTAAACAATGATCATTGATCTAGGGCGAACGACAACCGTCCAATATGCTAATTCAGAGTTTGTGCATTCATAGGAATTGCGTGTTGGAGCGGGTAAAACTCTGGAAGCCTGGAGTCCTGAAATACTTATGAGCATGGATCTCAGTGCGTATTGTGAACTGTTGATCCTCGTCATTGTTCGGTTGTTCGTAAATTCAGTGTTCGAGAGGATCGTGTTAGAAAAGTGGGTGTGCTCGTTTAACCATAGATAATATAGCAATATTGTCACCCAACCATAGGCACGAATGTCATCCCCGAGCACCTTGACCTTGACAGAGAGAATAATTATGGTTGCAAATCAATAGCCAACCAAGGCTAATGCACCAATCAAAGATAACCAAGACTAATCAGAAATTTCAGCCCCGAAAGACTGAAATTATGGGTTGTAGTAACTGCAGCTGCAGTTTCTCCCCAAACTTGTGCACTACTGGATTTCTGTGGTTTCGACTCGTGTATATTAAATGAGCTCTTGTGCCTTATTTATACTGTTCTTTCCAGGCTGTCTGGGCCGACTTCTCTTTCTGGAGGCTAAAGACTCAATATAAAATATTTTCTTTAGCCGACTTTACTTCTAGGGTTATGTCCAAGTCTTTTAGGGTTCTTCTTGCTTCCTGGAATTCTAATCTCATCAAAGTTCACAAGTGGAGGTTAATACCTCTCGCAACTACCATAATATCAATAGTCCCTCCTAGCTAGGGAGGTATAAAAGGAAATGGTATTGAGCACAAACAAACCATTCAACCACTAGCATCATCATAGCCACACAGGCTATCTCATAATAAAATCTCGAGCACTGTCAACATTATCCAATTGGATAACCTCCATGACAATCAGTACAATGTCATTTGATTGAACACAACTATGTATATCCATAGTATTACATAACTACTATCTAGTGCTACACAACCATACCAAGTATCACGCAACTACTAACCAGTGACACATAGTCACAATCAGTGGAACACATCCACCACAGCAATATACAACTACTGTCCAGAGACATACAGTCTCTACAACAGTCATATCATCTGATATCAACCTGCATAAACAATATCATGATACAAGTTGAGTCATCTAGGTCATTCTTCCACTCACATCTATGAGATCTGGAAGAGCATTTTCCCTCATAGAGTAAAAGCATCAACCATGGGCTATCTGGACTATTCTTCCCAAGCATGGAAGAATAATTGTCCCTGATTTCTGAGCCTGGACCATTCACCTGACTGGGTGATTCCTCCGGCACTAATCATAGTGCAACCTAGATAGAATGAGTCTGCCCTAGGGAATGTCTGTCCCTAATTGCTAAACCTAGACCATTCACCTAACTGAGCCATTCCTCCGACACTAAACATAGTGCAACCTGGAGAGAATGACTCTGCCCTAGGGAATGACTATCCATACCATTTCCTAAGGAAATGATTGTCCTGCACCAACCTCCAAAACAGACCATTCTTCCAAACTACTCAAAACTATGAAATTCAAAAGAATGACTCCCCATCGAGGCAAACCATTCTACTTGACCACTACTGAGAGTGACTGCCAAGAAGAATAATTTTCCTAGATCATTCCCTCACACTGGCCACAAGGAGAATCGTTGTCTATGGTACATCAACAATCTATCGAACCATTTTCATTACGAAAATGACTGTCTGATCTAGACCATTTTCCAAGCTGGAAAATGCATGTATGTTAGAAAATCTCAAACCACTTTCTGAACTGGAAAGGAATTTCCCATCCTAGGCCATTTTCCAACCTGGAAAATGAGTGTCCATAAATCAATGATATATCAGTGCTCCCTCCCAACCTAAAGAGCCATCTCTTCCCTTTTATTTAAGGAAGTTATCTCCACGATCCCAAACTTGTCTCATAAGTATGCAAACTTTATCCTGGATAAAGGCTTTGTCAAAATATTTGTTGTCTGCTCATTTGTGGAGGAGCTTCACTTCTCCTTCCTGGAATTTATCTTGAATAAAGTAGTATTTGATCTCAATGTGTTTCGACCATTCATGAAACACTAGGTTTTCAGATAGCTTTATACAAATCTGATTGTCACAGTATATTATGGTTGAATCTGGAACTTGATCAAATAATCCAGAAATCAACTTTCTTAGCTATATTGCTTATGTACATGGCTCACATGTTGTGATATATTCTGCTTCTGTTGTGCTGAGTGTAACATATTTTTGTTTCCTACTGCCCCAAGATATCATAGCAGAGCCCAAGATGGAACACATCCTTGAAGTACTCTTTATGTCTTCTACACTCCCTACCCAATCTGAATCTGTGAATTCATGAAGTTGTATATCCCTGGATGAGGTATATATTAAACCATAGTTTAGTGTCCCACGAATATAGCTTAGAACATTCTTTGCATCTATCTAATGCTCATGTCTGGGTTCCACCTGGAACTGGCTTAGGGTGTTTACAACAAATCAAATGTCTGGTTGAGTATTCACTAAATACATTAATGACCCAATCAATTGTCGATATAGGGACGGGTCTACTGGATTAGAGTCCGAGTCTCTTACTTTCCTTATATATGTGGTCATAGGAGTGTCCATGGATTTGCAATCCATCATTCCAAACTTCTAAAGAATCTTCACCGCATACTTTCCTTGTCCAAGGAATACTTCACCACGCTTCTACCATACTTCTAGTCCCAAGTAATAATGCATGAGACCGAGGTCTTTCATATCGAACTCAGAAGCTAGTTCCTTCTTACACTGAGTGATGATAGACTCTTCACATGTCAAGAAGAAATAGTCGATGTATAGCAGTAGAATCACAGCTACATTGTTCATGACTTTGTAGTAGAGATTTGGATCTGCATGACTCTTGGAGAAACCAAGTCTTATTAAGTAGTTGTCTATTATGGCATACCAAGCTATTGGAGCTTGCTTGAGTCCATACAGGGATTTCTTTAATATGAAAACATGAGTGTCTCTGGAGTGTACTTCAAATCCTTGAGGTTGTTCAATGTATACTTCTTCTTCGATTGCTCCATTGAGAAAAGTTGTCTTTACATCCATCTGATGTAAAATCCATCCCATGGAAGCAACAAGAGACATAATGGCTCTAATAGAAGTATATCTGGAAACAGAAGAAAATGTCTCGTCATAATCTTCTCCCTCCTTCTAGGAGAACCCTATAGCTATGAACCATGCTTTGTATTTGTCCACGCTTCTGTATGCTGCATGTTTGATCTTATAGACCCATTTTGAAGTTACCATTGATTTTTCTTTGGGTCTAAGCACAATTTCCCATACATCTTTTTCATGATGGACTGGTGTTCTTCTGTCATGGCTTATTTCCATTGTTTCTTCTAAGCTGCCTCTTCAAATGTGGTGGGTTCTTCCTTTAAAATATTTGCCATACATGTTGCATAGCTCGAGAATCTTTTGGGATTTTTCCTTTCTTTGAAGGTGCCACTTGGGGCTTTGAGTCTTTCTGCTTCTTGTATAGTAGCTTCAAGCCAAGCTTGATGTTTCTTGGTTTTGGGTACAATTATTGATTCAATAGGTTCACATGGTTGCATCAAATGATCAATTTGTTCTATTTCTTCATTTTGACTTTCTGGAAGACATGTGCTTTCTTCTTTAGGCTCTTCATACTCTTCTTCTTCTATAGTTTCTTCTATGGATTTCTTGAAATCCATATTTTAATTGAAGGTTATGTCTCTGTTGAGTGAAACCTTATGTTGTTCCAGGATATAGATTATGTAGGCTTTGGATGATTCACTGTATCCCACAAATATGCCCTTCTTTCCTGAGGATTCTAATTTCTTCCTTTTATCCTTGGGGATGTGAATGTAAACAAGGCATCCAAAGATTCTTAAGTGCTCCACATTAGATTTCTTTCCTGAGAAGGCTTCTTCTAGAGTCATATCCTTCAATATCCGGTGGGGACTTCTGCTTTGAACATATATTTCTGTCATGGCTGCTTCTTCCCACAAATACATAGATAAACCTTGATCGTTCATTAGTGCCTTCACAGATTCTTCAATAGATATGTTCTTCCTTTCTGTTGCACCATTTTGTTGAGGATTATAAGAAATAGTTAGCTCCCTCCTAACCCTTTCCGATTTGTAAAAGGCAACAAATTCCTTGGATGTGTATTCTCCTCCATTGTCTGTTCTCAAGGTCTTGATTTTCTTGTTTGTGAGGTTCTCTATCTCTATTTTGAATTCTTGAAACTTGTTGAAAACTTTGTCCTTTGTCTTCAAGAGATATAACCAAGTCTTTCTTGAGTAATCATCTATGAATATTACATAGTAAAGAGAAACTCCTAGAGATTTGACTGACAACGGACCACAAACATCTGAATGTATTAGATCTAGGATTTCCTTATATCTATTATTGCTACTTAAGAATGGTTTCTTAACATTCTTACCAAGAGCACATCCTTTGCAAATTCCTTCATGTGTAGATTGTAGTTTTGGTATTCCTTCAACCATTTTTTTCGAGGAAAGGTAATTCTTGATAATTGATGTAACATCCCCGACCACCCAAGTTGGGCCACGATACATGAGAGAACTCTTTCATTATCTTTTTGGAACATACTGTAACATACCCAACATCCAACTGAGCTATGCCACATAAATTTTTTGAACTGCATGCAATTAAAATATATACACACATAACTCTTGCGGAAATATATATATATATATAACATAAACAAACAATTACATTTCGTAAATGCACGGATTCATACTGAAATAACAGTAAACATATACAGGCAATACCCATAAATATAAAGACAGTTATAACCACACATAAGATAAAACCATAAAAATAAACACGTAAATAACAATGCAGCATGTAATTTTATCACACAGTTGACACTTATCTTGGTAAGAATATCACCAACTCCGTGCAGACCTTCCATGAACCTCCCAGCCTTAGACCACATTGCTCATCACTCTCAACAGTGGGTCACCCACGAGCTAGGACTAAACTCCACCCGAGTAAAGGGATTCCTAACCAGGCTGACTATCTCAGACAACAGGAAAGACTCTATCACAAGTGCCAACTCAAACTAACAGCCTACAGTCCCTCATTCCCCACATGCCTGTCCCACCCTAGGAAGTGTGCCCCTTCTCTGCTCAACAGTCCTTCAGCTTCAGCAACAGGCCGAACAGGAAGTCTCGGAGCACTGTAGTTGCAGTTCAACACCTTCAGGAAATCAATTCCCCAACAATTCTCTCTCCCAAAGAGAATTTGCTCACGGGCCTGACAACCCGCCTCTTCAATATCCCACGGGCCTGACAACTCTCTTCTTCAGTCCAGCTCACAATCTAACCAGCTACACGAACATATATGGCTACCGATACATGTTTCAGGTATAGTGACATGAAGGTGGGGAGGATACCTCCATGAGTGAGTGAATGCTCATGGAATGGCTACATGGATGATCAATGATGGTCAGAATCGTGGAAAATGAACTAAGTCCAAACAATATGTATGCATGTCCCCAACTTGACACTTGTCATGTTGGGAGCTACTTTGGCCCACTTGTCCCCAACTTTGGAACTTAGGATAAAATAATTATCCATACTTTATACTTTAAGAAATATTAATATAATATTCCTTCTTAAGCTCCCTAGCTTAGCCCATTTTCCTTAACTTTTAGCCCCCCCTTTCCCTAACTACTGGAGTTTAGTCCCCCATACTCTTTTATTGTGGTCGGCCTGCGCGCAACGATGTATTTTGTATTAATTGTGAGACATATACAAAAATAGGTGCATTGGCCTTTAGCATCTAGGCTCTCTGGCCTAATACAAACATAAGCCTCCTAGCTTATAATAACTGGCTCACCAGCCTATAAAACATCGCATATACACAAAGGCTCCTTGGCCTCAAAATCACGCGCACTTAAGTTGTTGTGCATGGTATCCAAGAATGTGCATACTTCATCATTTTACTGTGCAGTACATACGCACACTATACCCTGAAAGGTGCATACAAAATGATATCAAACAGCTCACCATCTTAAGTACATTTGCATTTACATTTACAATTGGGTTCGGCCTAGGGATAGTACAATCCCCTCCCCTTATTTATGCACTGTCCTCGGTGCATCATGTACACATATACAAAAAAATTCAAAAATCCTCAAAAAGATCCAGGTATTTTTCCCGCATTGCATCCTCATGCTCCCAAGTAGCGTCCTCAGGACCGTACCAGGTCCATTGGATCTTTACAAGCCCTATGGCTCGATTCCAGAGCTGTTTGATTTTCTGGTCCAGAATGCGTATCGAATGCACTTGGAAAGCGCCTTCTTGCTCCACCTAAATCACATTCCAATCAATAACATGATTAACAGTAGGTATATATTTCTTAACCAATGATACATGGAATACATTATGAACATACATATATGCAGGCAATGCAATCATATAATCTATTGGACCAATCCTCTCTAGGATCTCAAATGGTCCACAATAGTGAGTTGTCAACTTTGAACAATTTCCCAACTTTGGGGAACTTCTGTTGGCTTTCACTTTCAAAAATACATGGTCTCCCACTTTAAATTCCTTGTGAGTTCTTCCCTTATCAACATAGCTTTTCTGCCTGTCTTTGGTAGCCTTTAAATTTTGTTTTATTTTCAACATTTTCTCCTCCATTTCCCTGAGTAAATCTGGCCCAACCACTGCTCTATTTGCTGGGTTATCCCAGCTTACTGGTGTGTTTCACTTTTTTCCATAAAGTGCCTCAAATGGGCTCGTCTTTAGAGATGTTTGGTACCCATTGTTGTAAGCCAACTCTACCAAGTGTAGGTAGTCTTCCCATTTTCATGATTTATCCATCACATACATCCTCAACATATCCTCAATCACTTGATTCACCCAATTTGTTTGTCCATCAGATTCTAGATGATAAGTTGTGCTAAAATTCAAATTTGTTCCAAATCCATTAAATAATCGTTTCCAAAATTTTGAGTTAAATTTTGGATCTCTCTCAGAAAAAACTGTCTTGGGTATGCCATGTAATCGAGCAATTTCTCTCATGTAAACATCAACAATGTTGGTTGCCTTGTGAGTGAGCTTAACTGGAATAAAATGGCCAGCCTTAGTAAGCTTATCCACCACTACCATGATAGAATCATGTTGCTTGTTTGTTCTGGGCAGTTTGGTGATGAAATCCATTGTTACAATTTCTCATTTCCACTCAAGAATGGGTAATGGTTGTAGCAAACCAGTTGGGTGTCTATGCTCAGCCTTTACCTTTTGACATTCCAAACATTTGGCAATAAAATCAACAACTTCTTTCTTCATGCCTGGGCAATAATATTGGCTTTTGACAGCTGCAATAGTTTTCTAATAACCTGGGTGCCTGGCATAAGGTAAATTATGCATTTCTCCCAATATCAGATTTTTCAATTCCTGGGAATTTGGTCCATAAATTCTTCCCCTGTACAAGATAATTTCATCATTATCCAGCTTGTACTCTTCAATTTTCTGCTGCAAATTACCTTGTTGTAATTTTTCCACTAATCCCTTGTATTGCAAATCTAATTTTGCTGCCTCTAAAATTTTGTGTTTCCAATCTGATTGGTTAATGCTAATGGTTGTAGCATGAACTTCATGCACTCTTATGTTGAGTGTATCAGCCACTTTGTTCTCTTTCCCCTTGATATGCTTTATATCAAAGTCATATTCACTGAGAAATTCTAACCATCTGCTTTGCCTAGCATTTAGAGTTGGCTGATCAAATAAATATTTCAAACCATTATGGTATGTCCTGAGCTCAAACCTTTTCCCCATGAGGTAATGTCTCCATTTCCTCAAGGCATGCACTATGGTTTCCAACTCCAAATCATGAGTGGCATAGTGTCTTTCATGCTCTTTTAACTTCCTTGATTCATAACATATAACAAACCAATTTTGACTAAGGACTCCACCAAGTCCTTCTTTACATGCATCTGTGCATACAATGAAGTCTTCATTTGGGTCTGGAATCCTTAGTATTGGAGCACTTGTTAATAATTGTTTCAAGTGTTGGAAACTCTTTTCACAATTCAATGTCCACTGAAACTTCACACCCTTCTTTTGCAAGGAAGTGGTTGGGTGTGCAATCTTTGAGAACCCTTTAATAAATCTCCTATAGTAGCCTGCAAGGCCCATGAATGATTTGACCTCTATCACATTCTTTGGCATTGACCATTCTCTAATGGCTCCTATCTTCTTAGGATCCACTATTATCCCATCCTTTGAAATGATATGCCCCAAATAATGAATTTGCTTCTGATCAAATGAGCACTTGCTCAATCTGGCATACAACTAATGCTCCCTTAATACTTGCAACACCATCCTCAAATTATGCACATGTTCTTCTTCTGACTTGGAATACATAAGAATGTCATCCAAAAAGAAAATGACAAACTTGTCTAAATATTCTCATAAAACACCATTCATTAAGCACATGAAAACAACGGGTGCATTTGACAACCCAAACGGCACCACTGTGAACTCATAATGACCATACCTTGTCCTGAAGGCGGTCTTGTTGATATCTTCCTCCTTAATCCTTACCTGATGGTATCCTGACATGAGATCTATCTTTGAAAATATCTTTGCATCCTTCAATTGATCAAAAAGATCATCAATCCTTGGCAGAGGATACTTGTTCTTAACAGTCACTTTATTCAACTGTCTGAAATCAATGCACAATCTTAATGTCCCGTCTTTCTTCTTAACGAACAAGACTGGGGCACCCCAAGGTGACACACTTGGGCATATATACCCCTTCTTTAGAAGTTCTTCAAGCTACATTTGCAACTCCTTTAGCTCTAGTGTACTCATTCTGTAAGGAGTCTTTGACACTGGAGCTACTCCGGGCATTAAATTTAAAGAGAAATTAATATCTCTCTTTGGGGGTAGCCCTGGTACCTCCTTGAACAAATCATCAAAATCTTCCAGGACTGCATAATCTTCCAAATTTTGCACCTTATCTTTAGGTGTCTCTTCCATATGTGCTACAAATATTTGACACCCTTTTCTATAACATTTCTTCAGCTGCAATGCTAAAATTTCTCTGATGGTTACTGCCCTAGGAATTCCCTGTACTTTCCTTAGGCTCCCTTCCTCATCCAAGCAAGTAAATGCCTTGTTATGATAGTCTAGAATAGCATGATGTTGGTCCAACCAATCCATACCAATTAGGAAGTCATAAGAACCTAAAGGCAAGATGTTCAAATATGCCCTGGTGTTCAGTCCATTCATGTCCATAAGACATGACTTAACCATTTCATTAACTTTTCTTTTGGCTCTGGTAGCCAGCTGCACCAACCAGGATTTTCCATGCTTGCTTCTTGGTAAATGCAAACTTTCCACCATCTTAGGATCTATATAACTATGACTAGCTCGTGAATCAATTAAAATAACAATGATTTGGTTGTTGATCATACCTTCCACTTCAATCATATGTGACTGATACTCTGCTTTCTTGTTGTCCAGGGCTGCATAGATCCTTAGTACATTTATGTCCATGTCTTCCATTGTTTCATCTTGTTGTACATTGTGAACAGTTCTCACTTTTTCACCTCTGTGCGGACAATCTCTAAACATATGATCTCCTTTACAACCCTAACATTGAATAGGTGGTTGCTTTGGCCTTTGACCCCCTATCTCAATCGTTTTGGGTTCTCTAGACGTTGGTTGTTCCTGAGTATTATTTCTGAAGAATGGTGGCTTAGATCCCTTCTTCCTCTGATCCATCTTGAATTTCTTTGTCTTTCCAAGCTTTTTGGAAAGTTAGCCTTGATTTTTTCTGATCATATAGGCATTTAGCTCACCTTATGGCTCCTCCAATGTCTTGGGATCATCATACTATATTTTGTCACTGATAAATGATGACAATCCACTCAAATACCTCTGAATCTTAATTGTCTCATCCTTGATGAAAGAGACATACTTCAGAAGTTCTAAAAACTTTCTCTCATATTCATCTATTTTCATACTCCCAAGCTTGAGTTCAAAGAACTCTTTCATTTTCTTGTCATAGTATCTCTTAGTCAAGTATTTCTTCTCAAAATACTTCTTGAATTCCCTCCAAGTAACACTTTTCTCTTTAATGTGTTGCACCTGCACAAGTTGATCCCACCACATGGATTCCTTTCCCTTGAGTTGATAGATGTCAATTCTACCTTCTGCATAAAAAGAATAATTATGCAATTGAAAATACTTTCTCATGCCCAACAACCATGTCTATGCATCTTCATCCTTCTTGTGCTCACCATCAAATGTAGGAGGTTTGAATTTGTTCATTTCTCCTCATAGCTCATCCACCCCAGACCTATTATGCTTTCTGACAGGGGATGGACTTGAGTTGTTTCTTTCTTTGTTATTGGAATGCCTCAGAGAGTGATGGTGATGTCTGCTAACACTTCTTGTTCTTCTTTTCTCATCAGGAGACCTATGACTTCCTGATTTGCTTGAGCCACTCTTCTTATCTAACTTCTTTTCTATTATGTTAAAGCTCTGCATCAACTTCATGTTGAATTCATTTTGTTGCTCCTTGGCTCTCATAAGCCTTTCATTATCAACTTTATGGATTTGTACATCCTTCTGCAAATTCTTAATGGTCTCTACCATGTTCTTGTTTTCATCCCTTCCTTCTCCATGTCCATTGGAGTTTGTTCCTTCAATGCCCAAATGGACATCCATCCCTCTGATCTCATCTTCCTGGCTGTAATTCCCTTGTGCCTCTTCCATTACTATGGACTATGTTCTGATATTGAACAGATCTAGTTGTTTTTAACTCTGCAAAATGTGTATCCAACAAAACTTTGTTAGGCTAACTGACTCAACAATTTCATGAAAATATGAACCATTTTGGTTCAATAGTATATCAGAATCATTTCTTCTGATTTCCTAAAAAATTGAATACCTAAATCAATTTTCTGGGTGAATATTTATATTCTACTATCCGAGACCTTTCCAACGCCTGCTCCCATGCTCAATTCCGAGTCTTGAGCAGAAAGTTATGGTTATTTGAAAATTGCCCATTAATTTTTTTGTCCACACTTCAACTCGGCACAACTCTACGCTATAATTAAGAATTTTTGCATCTATTCCATTGGAATTTTCATGGGAGATCATTTGGGTTTCTTCATATACATATTATGGACACTCTGTCCAAGTTTCACCTTTTTCTGGGTTTCGGGTTGTTAGTTACAGCTTGCTGAAGTTCTAGGCCAATTCATGTTTTTGGTCAAGAATGCTACAGGTAGATTATTTTCCATATTAAACATTTTTAACATGCCCGGAAATTTAATTCAGCTCTGGGACTGTCTTCTATGGTTCACTAGATTTCCATTGACTTCTCCTTCACCTCAATCTGATTCCAGAGAAGAAATTTATGGCTCTTTGAAGTTAGATGGGTCTTAAAATTTACCCTCCATTGTTTGTGCTGTAACTTTCTCATGAAAGCTTTGTTTGATTAACGGTTTACACCATTAGAAAGCTCTCTCTAATCTCTTCTATTTGAGCTGCAAATACATAGTGTGCCTTGGCACACTCTGTTCTCGTGGTTTTTGAGTAGCTAAAAATGTTGTTAAGGCCCTAAAAAACGTGCTACAAAAAGATGACATTCGAACAGTATAAAATGTCACAGAAATTTGTTGTTTTTTCGGTGTTGTTCACAATCCAAACGAATTCACGCACACAATTTTCAACCTGTACATCCATATTTAGCATGCACAGCAGCACCACAGCATAAATTGTGTTCCATGCACCTATAACCATTGTGTATTACTTCTCTGTTGCACCAATAACTAGTGCACACCACTTTTGTGTAGCGCGCCAATATCCACCACGCACAGATATTCCGCGCACATTTCATTCTACGCGGTGCACCATGCCAAAGTTTAGTACGCCCCACCGCGCACCAATACTCTGCGCACACTATTAACTAAATTGTCGCGCGACAACATTTACCCACATTGTGTGCGCAACAACCAAAATCCTCTGCGATGTGCCAATACTGTGCACACCACACGCGCCATTATTATGTGCATGCACACCACACAATGCTAAATTTATCGTGCGCACCCACACACCAACATCTTTCCACGTGGAGCCAAAAGTTAGTGCACGCAACCACACACTAACATTTTTCTACACGGTACCAAAATTTAGTGCGTGCACCCACACACTAACATTTTTCCGTAAATTTTTACATTTCACAAGCTTTTTACTGCGCAACATGCATTTTTAGTGCGCCTACCTATGCACATTCATTTTATGCACATCAATTCCTCATGAATTCCGCTGCAGAAATTGGGGCTTTTGCTTAAGTTTTCCCCAATTTTTACCATAGACATTTTGCAACTATGGAATTTGTTCAATTTCACCCCGATAACACCAGTTCAACCTCTGCAACAACAAATCGTTGTGGGTTGACATTTCTAGAACAAATTTCCCCAAAATCGGTTCACGAATTGAGACTTTTAATTACAAAACTCGCTCCATCTACCATGGCTTCACTGTAACTTCAAATTCGACCAATTCTAGGTTTGAATTTGTTAGAACAGATATTAAACCAATAATATCTCACCACTTGGCTGAATTTTTCAATTTTCCCCGAGTTTAACAACAAAATTTGGGGCTTTTTCCCAATTCCGCACAATTGTTGTTACTTTTTTACCATGGACGCTCTGCAAACTGAAATTTGGCCTTTTTGAAATCAATCCTCTGTGACATTTCGCTTCAACTCAAACTTGCTCGGCTCATCCAGGCTCAGTGTTGAAAACTGAAGCTCTAATACCATATTGTAACATCCCCGGCCACCCAGGTCGGGCCAAGATACATAAGAGAACTCTTTCATTCTCTCCGCGGAACATACTGTAACATACCCAACATCCAACTGAACTATGTCACATAAATTTTTCGAACTGCATGCAATTAAAATATATACACACAAAACTCTTGTGAATATATATATATATATATATATATATATATAACATAAACATGCAATTACATTTCGTAAATGCGCAAATTCATACTAAAATAACAGTAAACATATACATGCAACATATACAGGCAATACCCATAAATATAAAGACAGTTATAACCACACATAAGATAAACCCATAAAAATAAACACATAAATAACAATGCAGCATGTAATTTTATCACACAGATGACACTTATCTTGGTAAGAATATCACCAACTGTGTGCAGACCTTCCATGAACCTCCCAGCCTTAGACCACACTGCTCATCACTCTCAGCAGTGGGTCACCCTGAGCTGGGACTAAACTCCACCCAGGTAAAGGGATTCTTAACTAGGCTGACTATCTCAGACAACAGGAAAGACTCTGTCACAGGTGCCAACTCAAACTAATAGCCTACAGTCCCTCATTCCCCACATGCTTGTTCCACCCTAGGAAGTGTGCCCCTTCTTTGCTCAACAGTCCTTTGGCTGCCCCACTTCTTTCCAGGCTTTAGCAACAAGCCGAACAGGAAGTCTCAGAGCACTGTAGTTGCAGTTCAGCACCTTCGAGAAATCAATTCCCTAGCAATTCTCTCGCCCAGATAGAATTTTCTCACAGGCCTGACAACCCGCCTCTTCAGTATCCCACGGGCCTAAAAACCCACTTCTTCAGTCTAGCTCACAAGCTAACCAACTACACGAACAAATATAGTTATCGATACAGGTTTCAAGTACAGTGAAATGAAGATATGGAGGATAGCTCTGTGAGTGAGTCATTGCTCATGGAATGGTTGCATGGATGATCAATGATGGTCAGAATGATGGTCAGAATCATGGAAAATGAACTAAGTCCAAACAATATGTATGCATGTCCCCAACTTGACACTTGTCATGTTGGGAGCTACTTTGGCTCACTTGTCCCCAACTTTGGAACTTAGGATAAAATAATTATCCGTACTTTATACTTTAAGAAATATTAATATAATATACGTTTTTGGCTTAAGCTCGCTAGCTTAACCCTTTTTCCTTAAATTTTAGCCCCCCCTTTCCCTAACTACTAGATTTTAGTCCCCCATACTCTTTTATCGTGGTCGGTCTGCGTGCAACGATGTATTTTATATTAATTGTGAGACATATACAAAAATAGGTGCACTGGCCTTTAGCATCTAGGGTATCTGGCCTAATACAAACATAAGCCTCCTAGCTTATAGTAACTGACTCACTAGCCTATAAAACATCGCATATACACAAAGGCTCCCTGGCCTCAAAATCGCACGCACTTAAGTTGTTGCGTGTGGTATCCAAGAATGTGCATACTTCATCATTTTACTGTGCAGTACATGTGCGCACTGTGCCCTGAAAGGTGCATACAAAATGATATCAAACAACTCACCAACTTAAGTACATTTGCATTTACATTTACAATTGGGTTCAGCCTAGGGATATTACAATTGATATGAGCATACCTTCTATGTCAAATTTCACTGGGACTTCATCATGTACAAGTGATTCATCATTTCGTTCTAGTAGTCTATATAGTCTTCCTTCACGGGTTCCAATAACTCTAGTGTTCTCTATGCTGGAGTCTCTAGACAAAGATAATAATTTTCCATCTACAAAGGCTATTATGTTTCCTTTGTCTTCTAGGAAAGATATGGATACAATATTCTTTTCAAAACCAGGTACATATAAGACATTTCTCAAATGAACATCGTTACATGTTTTCAATTTGATGGAGGCTTGACCAATTCCTTCGACTGGATAGGTGTTCTTATATCTGAGTTCTACCTTGTAGGATGTCCTCTTTTTATTCAGATTAGAGAGTCTGAATTGATCTCATGCCATATGCCTGGAAGCTCCACTGTCAATTATCCACATGTCATCTTCAAGAGTTCATGTGAGAGCTAAATAGTGTAGATGATTTGTCTTTTCATTCATGATTTTTGTTGACTGATAACTAGTCAAACTTTGACTTTGACCCAAAATCTCAACCTTGACGTTTTTTCCTTCTGAGAGTGCCAAGAGGTGCGTTGGACTAAGGCACACTAGAATATCTTCTTCTTGAGTAAGGTGTTCCATCATAAGGTGTTGGGCAAGAGTTTTAGGGTTTTTGCAACTGCACCTGCTAGTAACCCTAGCGACAATGCTTTAGCAACTACACCTGCTAGAAACCCTAGCGACAGTTCTTCAATGAGCTTGATAACCTTATGGCTTAGCTTCCTTCCAATGGTTATATTGAATGAAGGAGGTGTGGGCCCATAACCTGTTAGAAAACTGGGTGTGCTTGTTTAACCATAGACAATATAGCAATATTGTCACCCAACCATAAGCACGAATGCCACCCCTGAGAACCTTGACCTTGACAGAGAGAAGAATTCCAATAGAAAATCAATAGCCAACCAAGGCTAATGCACCAAGCAAAGATAACCAAGACTGATCAGAAAGTCCAACCCAGAAAGACCAAAATTACAAGTTGCAGTAACTGCAGCTGCAACTGCTCCCTAGACTTGCGCACTACTGGATTTTTGTAGTTTCAACTTGTGTATATCAAATGATCTCTCACACCTTATATTTATATTGTTCTTTCCAGGCTGTCTAGGCCGACTTCTCTTTCTAGAGGCTAAAGACTCAATATAAAATATTTTCTTTAGCTGAATTTACTTCTAGGGTTATGTCCAAGTCTTTTAGGGTTCTTCTTGCTTATTGGAAGATTCTAATCTCATCAAAGGTCACAAGTGGAGGTTAATACCTCCCACAACTACCATAATATCAATAGATCGTAGGGTGTTGTTGTTGGAACTCCCGAAGCCCGGAGCTCCAAAGTGCCGGAGTTCCTGCCATTTATAGGTTTATCCTATGGTTTTGGCCTGATGTCATGTGGACTTCTCCGTTGACCCTCGCGAACTTGAATTTACGCGTAGGGAGAAGAATAAAGGCCCATGGTAGAGAGTTTTGAGGGCTCAACAACAGCCCAAGAGATAATTTAGCTCCTTAGTGTGAACGATCCTTAGACCAGGAGGTCGCGCGAGCCCTGGGAGGTGGTGGGGGTTTTCATCAAGTGGTATCAAAGAGGGCTTATGTTTGCAAACATCGAATAGAGAGAAGTGGAAAAAGATCAAATGTCTACTGAAGGCCATAGGCAAGGTTCGAGAGGAGACCGCAAGCAGATGAGCAAAGAGGAGATGGATAAAGAACTCAATGAGACCAAAGAGTAGCTCAATAGATTAATGTTGCAATGGAAGAGAATGCAACAAGGAAGCTGGAGGTATGAGTGGCCCATGAAGGGGAAGGTAAAGTGGCCTATTCAACAGTTGATTGCCAAGAAGCATAAGGAGATGTTGAAGAGGTGGTTGATGCAAGTGGAAAACCTCAGTGACACAGAGGAGGAGATGGTTTACATCTGTAAACTAGAAATTGGAGAAAGCCTCGATGAGGAGGAAGAGAGATCGGTTGAAGATCTTGTAGATTACCAGAAGGGAAATGAGAAGAGATTAGTCGAAGATCTCGTAGAGTGACAACAGGGAAGAAATGAAAATTTAGGTTTTTGGGTGGGAAAAAAGGAGGTGAGATTGTCTGAGAGTCTCGAGAACTTAGGGGAGAGTTCATATCAGCAAGGAATGCTAGAAGGAGAGGAGGAAGAGGTAGGAGAGAAGCCTCATCAGCATGAAGATTCATGTGGGGTTGCATACCATGTGAATGAAGATGATGAGAAGTTAAATACTTCAACTCTTGAGGAGGAAGATCAGAGTTGCATTCTGATCATTGGGGGAATCGGTATATTCCTGCCAAGCAACCCAGTAGAGGCCAGTGCATGTGTTTCACATGAGGAAGTGATGCAGGAGGCATCTAGAGAAGAGGCCACGGGGACAAATGTTTTTAAAACTAATAGTGCATGTGTTGCAGGTGCAGGAGAAGGAAGACAACCATAGGAGACTATCATGGAGGAGGAGGAAGGAGAAACATCTTCCCAAAGTTTGGAGGGAAGAGAGGACCTTAACCATGTTTCTTGTAAGGAAGTTGACAGACAACCCACATATTCTTCCATTTTAGAATATAGAAGGAGGAGGAAAGAAGAGCATTTAGTAGAATTGCTCATAAATTGCAGCAAGGGAGATGAATAGAGGACAACTGCAGAATTGGAACATACAGCAGGAGATAGAGCAAACAACATGGATTTTGCTGATCTGTGTGAAGAATTGGAAGCCTTGGGAGAAAGAGTAATAACCCAGAGTAGGCTCATCCAACAGGTCAAGTTGGAGATTGATGAAGAGGAGGAGATGCAACAGAGCAGACTACAAGAGAGAAGCCAACCTATGGACAAGCTGGACAGGGAGATAGATGAGATAAGAAGGTTGATTATGAAGTCATCACAGTAGATAGTCAACAATAGATGGAAACCAAGAGGATATCCTGAAGCAACATCAGGACAACAACAAAGCAAGAGAGCAGGTGGATAGCCCCAGAATGAATTTTGGGACCCTCGAGGATCTCAACAAAAACAACATAGGAGCCATGAGTAGGAGCTCATGATTTTTTTTAACATAGGATTATGATGCAGGAGAATCTCTCCAACTCATCAGCATGTCAGCAACCAACATGGAAACGCACTAGGAGGGAGTGGATCCCAAGGAGAGAGAAGCACCAGTCTTCTCTTTTTTTGAGTTTAAATCTCGATTTTTTAATGTAATTTAATGTAATTGAAGTTTGAAAAGGCTTGAGGAGGGTTGAGCCTTTGTAATATGTAAGGTTGAGTGTAAATACGTCTTTAATGGGTTGTAGTTGTACAGGTCATGAGCATCGCCTCAGATCTAAAAATGTAAATGAATATTTATTGTAATAAATCCTTGGTGGTAGGACGCTTAAATGCGATAGGAAAGCACTAAGATGTCTGGAGGGAAGGCTCGAGAAGCCCCTCATGTATAAATGTATGTAATGTATACCCAGAAGGAGTGGTTGAAGAATATTGTAATTGTTGTTGAAGAGAGTTGTAGAGAGTTGTTGTGGATAGTAGTTGAGAGTAGTTGAGACTCTGTTGTAGTCTAGTCTTGTACACATTGTAAATACCATTTAGTATTAATACAAAGAGAAGATTTCCCTGCATATGAATCTCTGTGTGTATTTTCCATGTGAATGAATGAAATGGTGGTTTCTGAATGTTTTCTTTGCATATGTGTGAATATTATGGATGTGTAAATGTTTCCTTTGCATGAATATATAGAATTCTATGTTTGTAGTTTTATGAGTGTTTCTGGTCTCTCAGGGTTGTGTAAGGAATGCACCTTAGAGTTGTTAGAAAACTCTAAAAAGACAGTGCAAGGAGTGAGCGAGAACTCATTTAGGAGTTCTGTGAGGAGTGTGTCAGGTGGGCACACTAGAACTGTTCCTTAGCTCAAAAGGGATAGTGTGAGTTTTCACAAAGCGAGCGCAAGGAGTGCACCTACACTCGGAGTAGTGTAAAATCTCAAGGAGGAAGCAAGCGAAAGGAGTGCACGAAGTTAACACACTGTCGAAGTGTTGGTAAAGCTTAGGAGGAAAAACGCAAAGTACCAGGAGGGCACAAGAAGTCATTTGGAAAGAACAAAGGGATTGAACCCTTTGATACTGAAGAGTCAAAAGCTCAGGAGAAAGAGCGTGAGTGTCAGGAGAGAATGAGAAGTCGTTGAAAGAACAAAGGGCCAAGACTCTTTGAATTTTGAGTAATTCCAAGCTCAAGAGAAATAGTGCAAGTATTCACAAAGCCAACACAAGGTGTGTGGAGGTTGAACCATCTATAGGTTCAAAAAATCAGGAGAGTGAGTCTGAGTTTACACGAAGGTGAGTGCAAGGATTTCACATGGCCAATACTTAGTCAAGTGTTGAAAAGGTTCAGAGGAGAGCGAGCACAAGGAGTGTGCAAGAGATTTTTTTTCTAAGTCTCAAGCTCAGGAGAAGTAGCGCAAGGTGTGCGCCCAAGCCTAAGTTCTTTGAAGTTGGAAAATCTCAGGAAGGGTAGCGAGATTTAACTCTCGAAAGAAAGAATTCCTTTTGTTTGGAGGATGAGCGGGCGAGACCCGTTTGGAAGGAGCAGAGGTTTTCACAACCATCAGATTTGGGAAAGGTGCGCAGTTGATAACCCTTGAATTCCTCCGAACTTCACGAATCCGAAAGTTTTAGGGTGTGTACTGTGGAGGAGTCGAATTTCCTAAAGTCCCAGGATCCGAAGTAAATTTGGGTCATTAGTCGTGAGTACACGTGTCCAAATATCGAGTGTGTTCGGAACTTAGCGACTCCGAAGAATTGGAGGTGAAGTTGCAAGAGTGAGCAAAACTCCCAAAGCTCCAAAGCCCATAGCAGATCCTAACTTTTGGAAGCAGTGCCACGTGTTGGAAGATTACCAGTTATTCGGAAGTCCAGGAGAAAAAAAGAATAAAGTGTTAAGGTTCAAGAACTCCCAAAGGCTAGAGTAGATCTCAACCGTCCGTTGAGAGGGACGTGTGGACCGTAGATCCAATCCTTCGCTAGTTTGACACTCCGGAGGTTTTGAAGAGTTGTGTCATGAAAATATCCAAAGTCTGGAGCACAAAGTAAACAATGATCGTTGATCTGGGGTGGACAACAACCGTCTGATCTGCTAATTTAGAGTTTGCGCATTCAAAGGAATTGCGTGTTGGAGCTGGTAAAACTCTTGAAGCTTGGAGTTCCGAAATATTCATGAGTCGTGGATCTTGGTGCGTATTTTGAACCGTTGATCCCCATCATTGTTCGGTTGTTCATAAATCCAACGTTCGGGAGAATCATAGGGTGTTTTTGTTGTAACTCTTGAAGCCCGGTGCTCAGAAGTGTCGAAATTCCTACCATTTAAAGGTTTAGCCTATGGTTTTCACTTGAGGTCATGTGGAATTCTCCGTTGAAGTGGCAAGACCCTCACAAACTTGAATTTGCGCGTAGGGAGAAGAGTAAAGGCCTATGGTAGAGAGTTTTGATGGCTCAGCAAGAGCCCGAGAGCTAATTCAACTCCTTAGTGTGAACAATCCTTAGACCGTGAGGTCGTGCGAGCCTTAGGAGGTGGTGGGGGTTTTCATCACATGGTAATTGGGGGATTTACCATGCGACGTGCATTAAAAATAAATGACAAACTACATTATCCAAAAAATGATCAACTGAAGCTTTCACCAAGCTAAGTGAAGTATAAAAAGTCCATGTGATGATATGGGGTGCATAATGTGAGA
This sequence comes from Picea glauca, assembly GCA_000966675.3. NCBI lineage: Eukaryota > Viridiplantae > Streptophyta > Pinopsida > Pinales > Pinaceae > Picea > Picea glauca. The sequence goes on from JZKD02S1641648.1 coordinate 122,506, forward strand.
CAATTTAAAATGTGAGTCTATATTATATATGTTCATGCATGGTGGAACAACTCATTATCAATTATTTCAGATATATTGTGTCCTCTCACGATGGGAGGTTGATTTTGCTATACATAATATTGATTCAATCAAGTTAACGGATATGACAATGTATGGTAGAAGTGACAATGTTTGTCAATAGTTGCATATCTAACCATAAATCTCATTTCAATAAAATGGCCAACCTTGGCATGGTCTATGATTTAGTCTGATTGACTTAGTTAGGTCGAAGAGGAATAATGTCCAAGCAAATTGACCTCGAGAAACTTTGAATCAAGGAGTACATAGATGGTAAATATCTAGAGAATGATTGGTATTCATCCCCAAATCCATCCACGAAGGCATTAAGGACAACTTCTACTTAATTCACGAAACTATTTTTTAAGTTAAGCCAATCCATTAAAACACTGGATGATAATGCCAAACTACCTATTCAACATTTCCAATGTCAATGATATGTGAGAATACATTAATTCACTCATTGTCTAGATTCAAGGGGTATTCAATATTCATGAGCATCGTGGAAGGCTATAAATCTTCTTTAGCTTAATTTGGTAGATTGATCGATGATGCCAACACACAATTGGTGCCCATTTTGTCATGTGAAAGAAATAAAAAATGCCTATTTCGACCCATGAATGAATAGACTCTCCAGATTGATGCCAATTCTATGGTACACTAATTGTCCACCCTCCATCACTTTCGTTGCTATTCATAAATCTCCACGGCACGTCACCATGACTCTGCTACAAAACTCATGTCCCTTTGGTAGTTTGAGTGAGAAGTGAGATGGACTTGAACAAATGATGTATCTCCATTTTTGCAAACCTTAGTTGGTTCAAGTGTTCGACCCTATGGTTGGGCAAGTCATAAGGTCGCCAATGTTTGAAGTTAGGAACACCAAGGAGATGCAATGAGAGTGAGATGCAATGAGTGTTGATGACGGGTGGCAATGATGGCCATCAACTTAGTGCCATGACATTGTGGGCTCTGATGAGTCCGTCATGGACTATAATTAGTCTTATCGAAAAGATATAATGGCTAATTTTACACTAGGAATTGAAATGGGAAATAAGAACATAAACTTACTATCCCTAGTTCATAGTTCGGGTGGTTGGGTAGCATGTTTGTTATCCTCTGCACTCGAGTTCAATTTCCACAAAGTGGACATGTTGGCATGTTGTGATAAGGTTAGAAGGGTAAATTCCCCCTGGGATAGAGGTTCCCCCTTGGTGGGCTTCGGGACGTCTTGACCCTTGCTAAGTCATAAATTTCCTGCTAGGAACTGGCTTATAGGATGTTGGCACTAGCCTAGGGGTTATAGTGGCAGTCAATTGGATTTGAACCTAGGCCTTGCCTAGGTAAGCTTGGTGAGTTATTGATTCCTCTAGATCTAAAAAGAAGAAGAAGAAGAAGAACATAAACTTACCTAACCTAACTTTAGATGTAATAACAAATATTGTTTTGCAATATGGATCTAAGATAATTTTTAAAGTAGGGATAACACTTGTTTAGTTACATTATTTAAAAATTATAATAATAATAAATTCTGCATTCAACAAATGATCAAATTTGAAGGGTTAGTATTAATTTCATTTTGAAGGTTATATATTCGTCCAACCCTTCCATGGTGGAAAGTTGCAAAAGTAGGCTTACTTTAATTGACACGACTAAACTAATTATATAAACAAAAAAAATTAAAAATAAATTGTTGTGTTTCCAATTTTTTACAATGTTTAAAAATTAACCAACCACAAAATATATAAATTTGTGTTTCAATAAAAAACCAATAATAAGTATATTTTGTCATCTCAAATGTAACCTTCAGATGTGATAGTGGTAGAGTTGTTAACTTTTAAATGTTAAACAATAAGATGCTCATTTCACAACCTTGTTATTTGTGCACCAAAAATAAATAAATCTCCATAAAAATGAAACCATACTTATCTTCTTTGGAGGAATTTCAAAATGTTCCAAAACACAATATAAAGGTTTGGACATAATGCATTTTCGTGGACACCCATGTAAGAGAGAATTTGTTCTATGTACATATGTGATGGACAAACACTACATCTTGGATTCATATTTTGAGCATATCATAAAGCATGTCAACCATGGGAGTAAGTGCCCTTTAAACTCCTAAGGACATTTGGTATTAGAATTGATAGGAAAATCCATAGTGGTCATCTTGAATGTGTCAACATTTCAAATCACAAACTAGATCCATCATTAAGACAAATAGTCAATAGGAGAAGAGGGCAACCTAGCTAATAAATGCATAAAGAGTAGAGAACCCTAGAAAATTATCAATGTCGGCTCCAAGGATGAAAAATAAAAATGAAATGAAAAGAGGAAGAAAATGAAATAATAGTAATCCTTTATAATAAAATTCATAATTCACATTTGGTATGTTAGTTGTAGATCCCATTAGGAAAGAAGAAAACATTTGAGGCCTTTGCCAAAGGGAAATAATTCTATCAAAACATTATAAGATATTGGAAGAGACATAGACATGTAGAAAGATGCAAATCTAGCATAATTACATCCATGGATGATTATTTAGGGTAAAATGTGTACACTATTTAAAGCTTCTCGAGATCCAGACGAACACAGAGCTAAAGAGTGGATGTTAGCTTGTAATCCCAAATGCATAGATATTATACATTTCCCATAGCTTGCTTAAGAATATTACCTAGGAATAAAAAATGTTCTGTAAAGCATTCAAGCCTACAAAGGATACATCCTGTGCATCTTGGGATTGGAATGAGGTACAGGGGGAAGGAGATCTAGTGGTAGTATCAAAATAATTGACAAGTAAAGTATTTTCAGATAGATGGGAGTTGCTAGAAACACAAGAAGAAAGTGAAAGAACTTGTGATGGATAAAGATGCATAGAATTATGTAAAGGAGAAAGATCAATCTTGAGAATAAACGAGTGAGGCTTTGATGATGTAGAAAACTAAATGAACGGAGTCCTAACTATCATAGTTGCAATCATGGTTTTGTCTTTTGTTATATTGACAAGCTCCTTCATATCTAAACTTAATCAAGAACATTCATGTTAGAATTTCTTATTAATGAGCTACATATTTATTTTTTTGTTTTTTTGTTTTTTTGTTTTTGTTTTTGTTTTGTTTTTTTTGTTTTTTTGTTTTTTTTTCTTAAATCCCGGATAGAATCATTAATACTCTTGTGTGAAACAAAGTAAAACTATGCATTATATTTATTGCGAGCTTGACTAGAGATCTCAATGGATTGTTGAGAGATTTACATTCAAGTATTAATTTTTTGTTTTGTTCCCAATAAGTATCTATTGAAATAATGGGTAATAAGTATCTATTGAAATAATGGGTTTTCCATGAACTGCGTACTAAATGGTCAAGAGGACAATTAATGTGCTCAAGTAATAATCAAATACTAAATACCAATACCATAACCATAATATCAACGATCATGTATAAACTTATAACATTACCAATGCAACCAAATAACTATGGATCGACATGTTAGATATCTTTAGAGAAATTAACATGGAGAAAGAGAAAGGACCTTGTTGCTTTAGGTTTTCTTAATACCTGCTATTTTTTCTTCAAAATCATTATTTTTTTTTTACAGAAACGATTATATTTTTATTAAAAAAGAGTTGTGCCATGACAAAAACAACCTTGATATACATAAGTTCATAATGACCAAAGGCTTGGATCAAAATTACAGAATTTCATATGTCCCAGATGCTCTTAATACTTCTCAAATACACCTCAAAACTACTAGAAGTTTACCAGAGGTAGATTGCTACATAGGAAAATAACAAAAATAAAATTTTACACTGCATAAAACTGAGCTTAATTGAGTTTAAGGTATGTGTCCACCTTGCCAGGAGTAGCTTCTAGAACTTCGCATGTAGGTTGGGGCTGCTGAGGTTGAATTAATTCACAAGACACAAAGGATCCTCCTGATGGCAGAGGACGTTGCGGTGTAGGAGCTTCAAAGGAGTGTTGTTGAACATGATGACGTAGGGACCGGAGTTGTGTTGATTGATGGTTAACTGCACGGAGTATCAAAGCTAGTTCTTCATTTTTCTTAGCCTCATGTTCTTGTAGTTGGTGAGCTAATTGGGTATTTGAGTTTTATAATGCCTCCATTTCCGATTGATGAAAGTTTAATTTCTCTTGCAGGTGCTCCAATTTTCATTCGATGCAATCGCATGGAGTGCTACTTCACCGCCACATTATGAGTACTTAGATTTTGGAACGCGGACGATGACAGAACC
>JZKD02S1641659.1:0-11172 GCA_000966675.3 Picea glauca
ATTTGAAAGGAGATATGGTTAACATTTATCAAAAACCACAATCATTAATTAATTATCTTATAGATACATTTTTAAATGAAGGAGATTGGGTTTTTGATTTGTTCTCTGGTTCAGGTAAGAATTATGATATAATATTTGTGAAATCATACTTCAATCTTATATTATTTTTAATTTATGTCTTTTTACAATATCTAATTTCATTATTTATTTTGTATTTGGTGATTAGGTACAACATTAGTGTGTTTCTTATAGAAAGGAAGGAATTGCATAGCCATTGAAAGTGACCCAATGCACTGCAATTTTATTCAACAAAGAATTAATGTTATTTCAACTCTTCCAGATGAAATGCAAGAAGTTGGCTTGAGGAAAGGAGATTTTAGTGAATCAAAGGTGGAAAAAATGTCAAAAGAATCTCAAGTACCATTAGGAGGAATGATTGGAAAGGATCACTTTGGAGAACTTGTGGATATCAAAGAGCCAATGGAAGAACAAAATGACATAATGGAAGCACAAAATGACGTCGAAGAAGATGATAATGTGTCTATTGAAAATGATGAATTTGGGATATATGATATTGTTGATTAGTTTTAAGATGCCCTTGAAGACGAAGCTCAATTTTGCAAATTTTTGATGAGCTATAATTGTAATGTTTTGACTTTCAGATTTTAAAATAAGAATAAAGATGTATTTGTTGTTGTTTTGTGATGAATCTTTTTATTGTTTTCTTTTTCATTTTATTTATATGTAAATCACTATATATTGGAAAATTTTATTAAATGTTGTCAATTTTTTACTTCAAATGTTAAAAAATATAAACGAAAAATGATATTTTTTTATAAAATTTGGACTTTTTTTGTTCAATTGTGTCCATAAAAATGTTTTATTTGACATGTTATTTTAAGGAATAGGTACCAAAATGTATAGGTTTTTTATTATATATGGCTATAAAATGTGTATTTTTTGCTAAATATTCAATAATAGCGTTATTTAACTACAACTTTTTTCTATGTAATGAATTAAAGGTAAACAATGTGTTAAAAATGATGTTTTCCACTATATTTAAAAATTATGGAACCATAAATTAATTGAGACAAAATTATATGAAAAATCATAACTTCAAAAAAGTAAATGGTAAAAAATATTTTTAAGATTGAAAGCATGAAAAAATGACTAAAAACACCGTTGAATAAAAAAAATTGAAAATAGATGAAAAATAAGCATTTAAAAAAATAATGTGGAAACATTGTGGATCGAAAATTTTAAGATATTGAAAAACCACCTAAAAACGGGGGCGGTGCTACTAGTAGCACCATTTTTTAAAACGGGGTAAAAAATTGGACCCCCAAAAAAATGAGAACTCTGTAGAGTTATCGTTAAATTGGTAACTATGTTAAATGAGAAACATTGGTGCCCACATATAAATGAGAAGCACCGGTGCGCACACATAAATGAAAAGCACCAATGATTTTTATGTTTATGCGTGCACTTGTGCATATTGTAATCATGTGCATCGAAATATTTTGAAACGATACAAATATAATCGTGCATTATATGATTTAAAGCAGCGTTGTTTTCTCACAATGTTCAACACCAGTGCATATAATTCATAAAAGTGCATCATTTAGTGAGTTCAAAAGAATGTAGTGCAACAATATATATATATATTAATTAAATTATTTTTTTACAAATTTTCAATTAATCATCTCAAAATCAAATATTTGTTATGATAATATTGATTTTTATATTTTTGTTATTGTGTTTTGATATAATGATTGCTTTAATGTGTTATCCAATGGATTATACCTCTTTTATTCTAACAATGTAAATCATCCATATATTAATTAATCATCAACACAATGTTTTACAACATTCGACAATGGAATAAAATAAGAAACTCGTTTTATTATATATGAATAAATGACTCATTGTCATATAAAATGGGACAATGTAAAGGTCCACAATAATCAAAATGCATCCAATATGTAATTGTTACACTCATTGGTAACATGTTTTCATGCAATTGGGACAATATGTCGAGTACATTAAACAAAATCCTTGATTTTCACAAACAAATATTCCAAAACATACAACTTGCAGTAACATTCAATTATATTGATTGTATTCGACATTTCTTGAACTGCTACCATCGCTCGAGTTGTGTGCATGCCTCATTTATTCATCACTTGTAGGCAATATTGTACTTTGGTTATTTAACCTAATCTTTTCTTGATCAACTTGTTTTTTATGTTCCCCCTCTTCATGTTCCATCAACAAACATAGAAATAAAGTGTAATAAGGATATCCACATTTATATATATAGTATAATATACATGATTGTGTAAATCAAAAAGTGTACCATAGCAGTGACTATTACATAAACAATACACATTCTTTTTAAGCCATGCTTCATGTCGTCTCTCAAAATCTGTTATGTTGGATGTAGTCCATACTTTGTTTCCTACATGTTTAATACGTCATGACAAAGCACAGTCAATGTAATTATTATAAACGTTTATTGTTGTTCCATTGATTATAAAACAAGGGAAGTTAAAAAATATAGCTACTTAGAAATTGTTGAATTAAACCTTGATACTTCAACATATACTCACAACCCATACTTAACCCAATGTCTACCAATTCTTTAGTTAACTCTTCTTTGTATGTTAGCACCTATTAGAAGACATCCATGGATGAGTGTAAATTAATTATTTAAATATAAATATCATAACAAAGATGAAATTTTAATTAAGATCTAAAAATTAAGTACTGACAAACTTTGTGATCAACCCTTTTATCCCTCATTGTCTTATCTTATGTGTTGAATGGGTTTCAATTTTTTTTCTTGTCTACAACAAAACAATTGAAAATTAGTATTTCATGCAATAATTGAATTAGATGTACATAAAAGAATAAAATAATAATTGCATACCTCTTATACACATCGTAATTGTTGGGATGGCTCCTTGTACGATGCAATTATGTTCAATTTTTTATCATATCCTTGTACACTTTTTTGGACATCCCCACCGGCATGTATTGGTTTTTCCCTCATTTTTCCCTTGGAATTTCCATGGCATGCCTTAACCAACAAACAACAGTAATTTAATCAAAATAAATATATGTTCAGCTTCATTATAGCATCCATTTCAAATGATGTTTGCAGAAATCTAGTTTTGCGGCCTCCTGGAGCGCTTTTCAGGGGAAAACAAACGCAACTGAGGGAGATGGGAGTTTGAAAGACCCATATGGATTTGGAAGGGGGGGTGAAAACCCCCTCATACAACAATGTGGTAGTGAACAAGACTCCAGGATCCAGGAGCAAGCAGTCATCCTTTGAGCCGCCAAATCATCTTAAGGAACAGATCTTATAGGATGAACAACGATTTGAGAAGGCCATGGAGGTGGAAGAAGATACCTCTCATCCAAAAGTGAATAGAATATGGGAACTAGGGAAATGCATCCCATAGACTCCTAATGCTCCAAGGTATGTGATCAATTCAACAAGGGTGGGAGAGAACACCCAGTTTATGAAGGATCATGCCTTGATAGGAAAATTTTGGGGGATGTGGCCTTTTGAATGGGATGTCACGTGCTGGATAAAAACATGGTGGAACCCCAAGGATCAATATGACCTTTAGCTGAGTTCGAAGGGATTATTCACAATTATCTTCTTCAATCTTGCGTACAAGGATCGAATCTTCGAAAATGGTCCATATTTTTTCAACTCTGCAGGGTTATATCTCAAATTCTGGACAAATCGTTTCATCCCAGGAAAAGAGTATTTCTCCTTTGTGTTGGTCTAGATCCATCTATACTCTCTCCCGCAAGAATTTTTTCTTGAAGAAATACTCATGGGCATAGACAATACCCTAGGAAGATATTTAAAATCTGCATACACAACACAACAATAGGGATACACCTCGTATTCCTAGAATATGAATGTCTCCAAAGCTTTGCCCAGATCCTTAACCCTGGAATACCAAGATGAGGAATGGGTCCAGACCATTGTTTATAAGCACATACCCTTCCACTGTAGGAAGTGTCATGAGAATGGACACTTATTCAGATATTTCCCCTTAAATGTTCCAGCATGACCAATGGATGAAGAAAAGTTGAGATATGGGTTCACTCAAGTCTAAGGCCGGAAAAAGAAAAATCCCAAGAAACCGAGCTAGGGAACGAGAAAAAAAAAACTTCAAAAATAATTATTTTGATGTTTTAAACCAATTACGGAATCATAAGAGGTGGAAAACCCTCACTAGCAAGACAACCAACGCAATTACAAAGGTAAATCAAAACAGACTCAAGATCCAGTTTTAGATCAGATTGTGCCACACAAATCCCCAACTCAAATGGATGGAGACCACTATGCAGAAAAAGGGGGGGATACATAAATGAATGTATATGAAAGGGACCTAGCTATCATATATCTAAAAAAGTTGGAAGAGGCTTAAAATACAAAGAAACTACAATCCATTCCACTAGAACAACTCCACAAGGTCCAAAAAGTATACATTGAATACACAACAGGGACCACCTCAAGACTGGGTATCAAGACATATCAAGGAAAGGAACCTAGAAAAGTGCCAATAGAAGGAAAGTGGGAGGGGCGTAAATCAACACAACAATTTATCAAAGAGGTAGGAAATTTCATGATAAATTTAGGACAAATCCAACACCTCACTGAGGGATTATTTTCTCCCCCCTTCCCCTCACTCCTCATCATGAAGATCCTTTCTTTGAATATAAGAAGCCTAAACAGAATAACCAGAGAGAGGATTATTCAAAATTATATAATGGCGGAAGATCTGGATATTCTTGTTTCTTCAAGAAACGAAATGTGCAGGTGATACCACTACAGAGGTCTTCAGATGGTGTTGGAGGTGATGTAGTTTTGTACACAATGACTCTAATGGGGAAACAAAGGGACTAGACATCCTTTGGAACCCTATGACAATTATTTTAGATCAATACTTCTCTATAGAATGGATGCTCTCAACACATTATAGAGCCATCGACTCCAATAAAGAAAGGATACTCACAAATTCTTATGGACCACAGAATAAGCAAGGAAAAGACTACTTCCTGAAAATTCTCTCAAATCTAGGTGGATTGGTGGGACCTCAGAATTGGATCCTAGGGGGAGATCATATAGGATCAAGAAGACTTGACCAAGACAATGGTAAGCTTCGGGATATCATAGAGGATATATATTTAGTTGATATTGAAACTCAGAATGGTACTTTCACTTGTTCCAATAAGCGATCTGGAGCTCAACAAGTTTCTTGTAGACTGGAACGGTTCCTTATATCGAAAACCGTGATGTTGGATGGACCCTTAATTGAGGCTAGTATTCTCCCAAAATCAGGTTCATATCATTGGTTGATTCAGTTATGGGTCGACATGGTCAGTACACCCAAATACAATCCATTTCGATTTAAGAAATTTTGGTTAACTCATATGGACTTCTCAGAGCTCTCCCACACTTGGTGGGTAAATGTTTCCATCTCACATGGAACATTAATGTATAGGTTTCAACAGAGGCTAAAAAACTTCAAGAAACAACTTCGAAAATGGAATAAAAATGTCTTTGGCAACATATTTTAAGTTCAAAGGTCTTTAGAGCATCGTTTGGAGGAAATACAAAAAGAATCCATCTTAGAAGGGTAGATGAATTCTCTACGAGAGGAGGAGGATCTAGTCAAACAACAACTGGAGGAGAGATATAAACATGAGGAAATCTTGTGGATATGGAAATCTAGGGTATAATGGCTTAAGGATGGGGTAAAGAATACCAAATTATTTCATAGATATATGATGCATAGAAGGTATGTTAATTGTATCACCAAACTAGAATATGATCAAGGGCACCTAATTATGGATCATGAAGGGATCAAAATAGAGATAATCAACTACTATAAGGATATTCTTTCATAGGCGATCCATGATCGCACTCCAACCATAAATAGGGTGACTTGACACATACCCACCATCATCACTCCAAAACATAATGAATCCCTCATGAGGCCTATCACAATCGAGGCAGTCGACCAGGCCATCAAGGAAATGTCGATGGGAAAGGATTTGGGGCCAGACATCTTTACAACAGATTTCTTCTATCACTGTTGGTCGATGATAAGAGATGATTTCTAGCTACTTGTGGAGGAATCTAGGGCCTCCGGTTAGGTGTTATCTTCCCTCAATGCCACTTTTATTACTCTCATTCCCAAGGATAAAAGAGTCTCCCAGTCGAGACAATTTTGACCCATTGCACTTTGCAATGTCGTCTATAAAATCATTACCAAATTCATTGCTCTATGAATCAAACCCATTCTCCCCTTCATCATCTCTAAGGAAAATTCATGTTATGTTGAGGGATGCCAAATAATGGACAGCATTATACTGGTAGATGAGGTGATTCACTCACTCAAGTCCACCCAAACTCCAGGTATGCTTATTAAGCTTGATTTATCTAAGGCTTTTGATCACCTTAGTTGCCAGTATATTCAATCTCTTCTCTTGGATTTTGGTTTTAGTAATGAGTGGATCCACTGGATACTTAACCTCACATCCTCATCCTTTTTCTCCATTCTGGTCAATGGTGTGCCTTCTAAACCTTTTACCCCCTCCAGATGCATTCATCAAGGTGATCCTCTCTATCCATTTTTTTTCTTCATCATGGATGAAGGTTTGGGCCACTACATCACTGCTTCCATTGTGGATGGATCTCTCCAAGGTATCCCACTGCATGTTCTGCAATTGGTTGTGTCCCATAGCCAGTTTGCGGATGACACCATGTTGATGGGTACTTGAACTGCACAGGAAGATGTAAAACTCAATTCCATTCTTTCAAAGTTTAATGAAGCCTCAAGCACTACCTTTAACCTGGATAAATCTTATTTATTCTTCTTTAATACTCCTCTTGTTATCCATCGACATATTTCTCATCTATTGGGCATACCTAGGAGCTCCCTTCTATCAAACTACCTTGACATTCCTCTATCTAATTCGGCAGCCCGAAATATCTCTTGGGATTCCCTCCTCCAATCCATTTCCAATCGATTGAACTCCTGGACCTTCCAGACCCTGAACCTAGCTGCATGCCTAGTAATTATCAAATCGATCCTCCAATCCATCCCCATCTACCTCTTATCTACATTGGCATCCCCGCAATCTGTCATTAAATCCATCCAGAATCTACAATGAAACTTTCTTTGGTGATGCCACAATCCAGGGGAAAAAAGGGCCCTAGTGAGCTGGGAGAAATTCTGCAAACCAAAGCTTAATGAGGTTCTAGGACTAAGAGATCCATGCTTGTTAAATGTTATCATGGGTGCCAAAATATGGTGGCGTTTGCTTAAGTACCCAAAAGAGTTGTGGGAAAGGCTATGGAAGAAAAAATATTCTCCCTGTATCAATGAAGCTCAACTTATCAAGCTAACTGAGTCGATTCTAGGTTAAAATATATGGAATGTAGCATGATGTAATCGTCCCCTTTTAAAAACATACCTTCTGGGAAATCAGGAATGGAAATGATGCTCTGTTTTGGTCAGACTCGTGGAAATATTTGTCTCCCCTGCAATCACCAGATAGTATGTGTCACATTCAATATCAAATGAATAATGTGGAGTCCCTCAAGATAGCAGATCTTTGGTCAAATGAAACCCAACATCCTCTTTGGCGGACCTAGAAATTCCTCCCCACTGATATCAATACTCTAGTTGATTGTGATTTGAAACCCTAGCAAGAAGTTATTGCACAAAGGAAGGTATGCATTAGTGAGGGCCCAAACATTTTACGTTTTGGCCACTCTCCTCTAGGTACATTCTCGATTAAAGAGGCTTACAACCTAAAAGCCAATTTTCAGCTCCAACCAAAAGAACATATATGGCAGATTATCTAGAAATCACGCTTTTGGCAAAAAATCTCCACGTTTCTTTGGCTTCTAGTTCAGAACTGCATTCTTACTTGGGACAATCTTAGAAAGAGAGGGTTCATCGAGCCCTCGATATTCCAATTTTTTCAGCAACGGGAGGAGTCAACAGAGAACTTATTGAATCAATGCTCATTTAGTGCTAAAATCTAGGATCAAGTATCACAGATCATGAGGAAAACAAATAAATCTAGGGACAACATAATAAGCATTATAGAGAACTAGGGATCTACAGCTTTCAATAATCCAATTTAAATCGAATATTGCAGCTTCTTCCAGGATTTTTTGTTTGGAAAATATGGAAGGAGAGAAACAGGCGAGATTTTCACTCCAAGCCCTCACTACCTCCCCTTCTCTAGTCTAAGATCTATGGTAGCATACAGGAAACAATCTAAGCTCAACACTGGACCTAGGAGGATCTCTCATATGAATCTAGAGAAAGCATAATCATTTGTAAATTATAGCTAAATCTTCACTCCAATCTAGTCATATACAACCACAATCCTAGTTCTCCTCATACCCACAATGTTACCTACTGGCAACGTCCTCCCACATGATTTTTCAAGTTGAATTTTTATGGAGCGTTTAAGGGTAACCTTAGACCTGTAGGATATGGGGCAGTCATCTGAGAAAGCACTATCTAGATCAGGCACATTAAGGCTGGAAACCTAGGATTCGATTTAAAGAACGTTGTGGAGTTATGGGGCCTTATTAGAGGAATATAGTTAGATTCCAGTCTAAATTTGAATTAGTTGATTATTGAAGGGAATTATAGAGTAATTATTCCATTAGCCACTAAGATCATAAATGGATCTGATCCTGCAAAATTCTCCCCTAGTTAGCATCTTCTTGGTCTTCTAGATGTCTTCCACACCCTACTTAGTCCCTCTCTCATCCTCATACCCTCCCATATCTGAAGAGAGGAAAATAATATTGTTGATAAGCTAGTGAATAAAGGAGTCTCTTTAATGGGAGAAGATAGCCACATTGATGTTGACCCCCTCCCTGCCCCTTCACTGTTGTTGCAATGTATAGACTTACCCCCACAAGTACCATTCTTTCCCGGATGAGGTGACAGATAGAGCACATGTGTATAGCAATGTTAATGCAACCAGTCGTCACCTTCCTCTATCCATTCACTCTAATGTAGAGCATTAACGTCATGAATGAGGAGGTGTGCCTAGGTTGCGTGGGAAACTTAATGTGTAGAGTTCGTATGGTGTCAAGATACATAAGTGTCGATACAAGGAGGATGAGTGTTTTTGACTCAAGATTAATGGTTCTTTCCATGATCAAAATTGATAATTTAACTGAGGTAGGGCATAGATTTTTCTCTTTACTATTTATTTGGGCTTCGTGGGCTATATCCTCCACTCCTACAACGATTTTCTCATCCTATGGCTCTTTGGTTCACTTGTTCCTTTTCTCTCAACCCTCTGATCACTTCTCATTCTTAATTTCACATGAGAGGGGCAGGCCAAAGTGAGGCCTGACCTACTATAGTTTCATGGCTCATTGCAATCGCCAAGATCCGCCACCTTCACTGCCTTTGCCACCTTTCTCTGATTTGGCCTCCATTGATTTTCCCTCTACAAAATTTCCCTCCATAGATCAGAATTGGAATGAGAAATACGGGGGATTGATCTTAATTGAAGAGGATATCCCTTTGGTTCCTACCCAGCCTCCAATGGATTCCTAGTTGATGTCTTTTATGAATATGAAAAATCCTCTTGTGAATTCCCCTCGAGACACAGGTGCCTCTCCTACCCTAGTGATACACGAGACTTGAAGTTTTCCAGTTATGGAAGATGAAACCCCCATGGTACTTGGTGTGATGGTTCAATATGTGGCCCATACAGACATAATGCTCACTCTTAGTGACGAAATGGTACTCGAGGTGCCCCCCTCCATGTAGCTTTTTTGAGGACCAACTACAGCTTATTTTCGACCTGAGAAGGGATGTTGTTGACCAGCTCTTCTGTAAGGACATCCTTTGTCATTGGTTGGATGCTTTCTTCGACTCCCTTTCAAGTGAGTCTGTCAAGCAGAGATTCCCAACATGTTGTTAGCCCTTTACCTTTGCTCTGGCCTAGCCACACCTTCCACATGGCAATGGAAATCTAAGCTCTTCTACTGTGTGAAATTTTCATGTCTTGCCTCTTTTTGTTCAGAATAGGCATTGTTTTAGACTTATGTTGACCTCAAGCGACATCAATAGCTTTTTCAAGTTTTTTTATCTCATAATATATGTATCTAGACGCAGATATGGATGTTTTTTTCAGGGCCTTATGTTGATTCTAGTTTCCATATGTTTGGAAGAACTGGCTACAAGCTTCTTTGTTTGTACTGGTTTACTGACTTTTTGAGGTAATGCAACTTTTACTTACAAAAAAAAAAAAAAAACATCATTAATTTAAACCTACAAATAATTCAAAGATATTAATTTTTTAATACAACATAAAGAACTTTCCTTGTTCTCTTGTTGGGATGAGCTACCACGTGCTCGTTGCAATAAGTTGTTTTCCTTGAACTTCTATCACCCATATTCTATAAAAAAAACGTCAAAAATCATCAAATATCAAAACTATGAATTTGTTTTACAAAGTAAGATTAATAGAAGCATTGATGCTCTATAAAACAATAAAAGCATCAGTGCTCTATTAATTAATAGAAGCATTAATGCTCTATTAATTAATAGAAGCATTGGTGCCTCATTACTATTTATTGTGCACTTCCGAACATGTGAACAAAGTTATTTTTATTTTAAACTCCATGATGTTGTTGACAAGAACATGAGCACTGGTGCACTTTGTTATTGTTGGTTGTGGAGCCTGATTATCTTCTTGATTCAGAGGTCTTTGTTTTCAGTTGTGTTTATACCCCATGAAGACTTTACACCCTAGAAGAATGTACACTCATCCACGCGGGGGAGTGCAGCAGGGGGGTCGGGTTACCTTGTAAATATATATTGTAATTTCATTATAAATCTGGACCGTTCATTATAAGGTCGCATATCTTACGGTAGAAGTTATGTTAGGGTTTTTTTCCCTAGAAGGCAACCCTCTTTTATGAGGGAAATGTATTGTGGCTATGGATCATTGCAAATATTGTATTCTAAGATAGGAGACTATGAGAGAAAGAAGAGGAAGTTACAATGAGTTTGTTGTAGGTTGTATCCCTTCACTTGCTAGATAATAATAAAGGAAGGACCTGGAAATTTCTCTGGTGGACGTAGCCCA
>JZKD02S1641659.1:21367-31748 GCA_000966675.3 Picea glauca
AGTGTCCATCTCACGCATGCATCTCCTTGCATTGAGCATAGGTATGTTCCACTATAGGAACTAGTTTTTCCTACTTGCGACGCTCGTTTCCTCCTATGTATCATAGCATTCATTTGTCTATGAAAAAACAAAAAAACAAAAAAAACAAAAAACGGGTAGGAATGGAGTATTATCTTATATTGGCAGCAGTTGTGTCGCCTTTGAACAGAGCACAAAGTTATTGAGTCCATTTATCATCATAATTTTGGGATTAACATGACCTTAAGAAGTTAATCTCGTTATAGAGATTCTTCTCCCTCGAATGGTTACTCTTCTAGTCCCTATGGAGAACTTGATTGATGCCTCCTACATCTCATGGTTTCATCATTGAGTCTATGTTGTTGGAGTCTTCCATATGTCTCATGTTCTTGTTCAAAGGAAGTCTATTAACCTGTGTCGGCCATTCCTCAGAACTCTTGATTTTGCATGTCGGCCATACCCTCAGTTTGTCTCAAAGTCACGTGATATTATAGTTCTATCATGCACCCTAGTCCTACTTTCATAATTGGTAGGTAACCTTGAACCCAGCAGTCGACATTTCATCATTGGTCATTGACTGGGTGGTTTCCCTTGTGTTTGAAGGAAAGACATATATTCACACATTGGGTTTCATGCAGTGTCTTGGATGCCATTAGCCTTATTGGTGGTTTCCTCACCTTTGTCATTAGTTTTCCTCATTGGATGTTATTCAAAGGGTCTTTTTCGTGTATCACTTGCACTTGGAACACGTGAAAGACGCACAGGGTTGTTGGTTCGTGAAAATTTTCTTCGTCCGATTTCCTCCAAATCATGAAGCTCCTGCTTTGTACCTCGTGATGACTGATAATAAATTTCTTAATGCTCTCCTTTCAGTGGGTCTCCTTCCATCGAATTCAACTCATCTATTCTGGAAATGGGACCTAGAGTCTTATGAGTACCTTGAGACTTGCAGTCATTAGTGGCAGGTTCTCTTGCCATCGACAATTGGGAATACATCAATGTCTCTTGATCGATGGATTCTTTAGGTGTTCGACCCCGACTCATTTATTCACACTTGTAGGAATGTACTCGGTGCCTTGATACCTATTTTCATTATCGATAGGTGGTCTCATGTTTGTTAATGGTATACCTCAATGGTCGACAATCAAACAATGTCTCATTGTGTTTGACCTCAACTCCTTTATTCACATGATGTAGACTTGCACCCTTGGTGTATTGTGTAGAAGAATTGAAGACATCAGTATGTGGTCGTAGCTTTCTTGGTCTTTTGCTTCCTTTTCATTGGACCAGTACCTATATGACTTCAGTGATCATGGGAGATCATATTATACTCCATTGTATACAGATATCTTCATATTTATTTTGAGACTAGTTCTACTGGACCTTGTTCATGACTATGACATCTTTTGGCATGTAACCGCATTTGTATTTGCCTATTCATGGCCACATACAGTTGTTTGGTATCTTTTCACATGGATCTGTAGTGTAATTCTATTGCCAGCCATGTATGCAAAGTTAGTGTAGAATGTAATGAGCAACTAGTTCTTCCAATTGGTTCCCCATAACTCCACCTCTGGGTTGTTTATAATGTATTTTTGCCATCATAGATACTCCTCTAACCTCACACATTAGAGGGAATCTATTATAGCAAGATTTGCCTCACCCTATGCAATATTGCACAGAAGGCCTTTTTCCATTTCCCTATGCAGACTTATCATCCCTGTTTGTAAATTACAAAGCTAAAAATACATATTTTTCCACATGTATACACCTTGGCTACTATACAGCATGTGTATACACAGGTTTCTCCACTACATCCCGCGTACAATAGGATTTGTGCCCAAAAATGAAAATTAATGTCGGGTTTCCATGTCACGATAAGAGATCTATGATCCTTGGCCTTTCATATACTGGAAACGTTCCGACTCGGCCCTTCAGTTCCATTTGAAGGCTATAAATAGGCCAATTCTGAGCTATGGAAAAGAGGAGAAACAATTCAACTTTTAGAGCAAAGTTACTCTGGAGAAATTATTTACTTCATATTGAGTTTGCATCCCTTTGTCCTTTAAGTTTGAACACCGTGTTCAACCACCAATCTCTTCCCTTATTGATTGAGAACCTCATTGTTTCTCTATTATGAGCTTACCTTTGGTGGAGGATTGAACTAGTGAAGGCCCAGCTGGAAGGAACTTAGTTTCTCGGTTCCAAATAGTGTCGACACGGAAGTCTGTAACATTTTCACTTATGCTGATCATATATTAATAGAAATACTATTTTCCCGTCCAATTGATATCTTGCAAATATTTGAATTATTGTTCCATAATCGTATTTGTCATGTTTATTAATGGATTATGCTATTGAATGTGCTAATATAATTTATTATCACCATATGCTTTCTTTGCTTGGTTATTGAGGACTAGTTGTTGGTATATTGTTTTGGGTCAAGTTCTCAACAATGGACTTCATCGAATTTTTGGACGAGGTAGGCCTTTTTATCTTGTCTTGCTAACATATTTATTTATATAGAATACTTGAGAATAGAGTTGATTTCTACAGTCATTTATGTTTGTTGTGGTTTACCCTAGCCATAAAAAAAAATTCCTCATAATAGAGTATTGTATTATGTATTGTTGATTGATTTTGGTGAACCAGAATGTTATGAAGAGGCAATGCAGGTAGACACCAAAAAGAAGTGGGGGAAAGGCATGGAAGAGGAAATGGATTCCTTGGTAAATAACCATACTTGGGACTTGGTTCAGTTGTCTGCAGGAAAAAGAGCATTGCAGAATAAATGGGTTTACAAGTTGAAGGAAGAAGGTGGAGAAAAAAAGAGGTACAAGGCTAGACTTGTTGTAAAGGGGTTTGCACAAAAGAAAGGTATAGATTTTGGTGAAATATTTTCTATTGTTGTTAAAATGACTTCAATTAGGACTATTTTAAGTCTTGTGGAAGTAGAATATTTGATGGGGGGTCATGGGGCAAGCAGGGGTTCGGGGGCGAAGCCCCTGAAGAAAAATGTTGCATTGTAAATATATATTGTAATTTCATTATAAATCTGGACCATTCATTATAAGGTCGCAGATCTGACGGTAGAATTTATGTTAGGGTTTTTTGCACTAGAAGGAAACCCTATTTAATGAGGGAAATGTGTTGTGGCTATGGATCATTGTGAATATTGTGTTATGAGATAGGAGACTGTGAGAGAAAGAAGAGGAAGTTACAATGGGTTTGTTGTAGGTTGTATCCCTTCATTTGTTGGAAAATAATAAAGGAAGGACCTAGCAATTTCTCTGGTGGACGTAGCCCACACTATGTGAACCACGTATATCTTTGTATCTATTGTATTGTGTATCTTATGTGTTTTATTTCCACATTTTTTTTATTTTATTGCTCCGTGATCCTATTTCTCTAACAATTGGTATCAAAGTGAAAGGTAACTCGCAGGAAAAGAGGGTTCCTGGTTCGAGTGGGAGCAATGGCGGAAGATGAAAAGTTTAGGGTTGAGAAATTTAATGGATAAAACTACCAGTTATGGAATATGTAGATGGAAGATTATTTATATCAGAAGGATCTATTCTTACCATTGGGTGGAATAGCAAAGAAATCGATGGCTATGAAGGACAAAGAATGGAAAATTCTTGACAGAAAGGCTCTATGAACAATATGGCTGAGCCTNCGAATGGTTACTCTTCTAGTCCCTATGGAGAACTTGATTGATGCCTCCTACATCTCATGGTTTCATCATTGAGTCTATGTTGTTGGAGTCTTCCATATGTCTCATGTTCTTGTTCAAAGGAAGTCTATTAACCTGTGTCGGCCATTCCTCAGAACTCTTGATTTTGCATGTCGGCCATACCCTCAGTTTGTCTCAAAGTCACGTGATATTATAGTTCTATCATGCACCCTAGTCCTACTTTCATAATTGGTAGGTAACCTTGAACCCAGCAGTCGACATTTCATCATTGGTCATTGACTGGGTGGTTTCCCTTGTGTTTGAAGGAAAGACATATATTCACACATTGGGTTTCATGCAGTGTCTTGGATGCCATTAGCCTTATTGGTGGTTTCCTCACCTTTGTCATTAGTTTTCCTCATTGGATGTTATTCAAAGGGTCTTTTTCGTGTATCACTTGCACTTGGAACACGTGAAAGACGCACAGGGTTGTTGGTTCGTGAAAATTTTCTTCGTCCGATTTCCTCCAAATCATGAAGCTCCTGCTTTGTACCTCGTGATGACTGATAATAAATTTCTTAATGCTCTCCTTTCAGTGGGTCTCCTTCCATCGAATTCAACTCATCTATTCTGGAAATGGGACCTAGAGTCTTATGAGTACCTTGAGACTTGCAGTCATTAGTGGCAGGTTCTCTTGCCATCGACAATTGGGAATACATCAATGTCTCTTGATCGATGGATTCTTTAGGTGTTCGACCCCGACTCATTTATTCACACTTGTAGGAATGTACTCGGTGCCTTGATACCTATTTTCATTATCGATAGGTGGTCTCATGTTTGTTAATGGTATACCTCAATGGTCGACAATCAAACAATGTCTCATTGTGTTTGACCTCAACTCCTTTATTCACATGATGTAGACTTGCACCCTTGGTGTATTGTGTAGAAGAATTGAAGACATCAGTATGTGGTCGTAGCTTTCTTGGTCTTTTGCTTCCTTTTCATTGGACCAGTACCTATATGACTTCAGTGATCATGGGAGATCATATTATACTCCATTGTATACAGATATCTTCATATTTATTTTGAGACTAGTTCTACTGGACCTTGTTCATGACTATGACATCTTTTGGCATGTAACCGCATTTGTATTTGCCTATTCATGGCCACATACAGTTGTTTGGTATCTTTTCACATGGATCTGTAGTGTAATTCTATTGCCAGCCATGTATGCAAAGTTAGTGTAGAATGTAATGAGCAACTAGTTCTTCCAATTGGTTCCCCATAACTCCACCTCTGGGTTGTTTATAATGTATTTTTGCCATCATAGATACTCCTCTAACCTCACACATTAGAGGGAATCTATTATAGCAAGATTTGCCTCACCCTATGCAATATTGCACAGAAGGCCTTTTTCCATTTCCCTATGCAGACTTATCATCCCTGTTTGTAAATTACAAAGCTAAAAATACATATTTTTCCACATGTATACACCTTGGCTACTATACAGCATGTGTATACACAGGTTTCTCCACTACATCCCGCGTACAATAGGATTTGTGCCCAAAAATGAAAATTAATGTCGGGTTTCCATGTCACGATAAGAGATCTATGATCCTTGGCCTTTCATATACTGGAAACGTTCCGACTCGGCCCTTCAGTTCCATTTGAAGGCTATAAATAGGCCAATTCTGAGCTATGGAAAAGAGGAGAAACAATTCAACTTTTAGAGCAAAGTTACTCTGGAGAAATTATTTACTTCATATTGAGTTTGCATCCCTTTGTCCTTTAAGTTTGAACACCGTGTTCAACCACCAATCTCTTCCCTTATTGATTGAGAACCTCATTGTTTCTCTATTATGAGCTTACCTTTGGTGGAGGATTGAACTAGTGAAGGCCCAGCTGGAAGGAACTTAGTTTCTCGGTTCCAAATAGTGTCGACACGGAAGTCTGTAACATTTTCACTTATGCTGATCATATATTAATAGAAATACTATTTTCCCGTCCAATTGATATCTTGCAAATATTTGAATTATTGTTCCATAATCGTATTTGTCATGTTTATTAATGGATTATGCTATTGAATGTGCTAATATAATTTATTATCACCATATGCTTTCTTTGCTTGGTTATTGAGGACTAGTTGTTGGTATATTGTTTTGGGTCAAGTTCTCAACAATGGACTTCATCGAATTTTTGGACGAGGTAGGCCTTTTTATCTTGTCTTGCTAACATATTTATTTATATAGAATACTTGAGAATAGAGTTGATTTCTACAGTCATTTATGTTTGTTGTGGTTTACCCTAGCCATAAAAAAAAATTCCTCATAATAGAGTATTGTATTATGTATTGTTGATTGATTTTGGTGAACCAGAATGTTATGAAGAGGCAATGCAGGTAGACACCAAAAAGAAGTGGGGGAAAGGCATGGAAGAGGAAATGGATTCCTTGGTAAATAACCATACTTGGGACTTGGTTCAGTTGCCTGCAGGAAAAAGAGCATTGCAGAATAAATGGGTTTACAAGTTGAAGGAAGAAGGTGGAGAAAAAAAGCGGTACAAGGCTAGACTTGTTGTAAAGGGGTTTGCACAAAAGAAAGGTATAGATTTTGATGAAATATTTTCTACCGTTGTTAAAATGACTTCAATTAGGACTATTTTAAGTCTTGTGGAAGTAGAATATTTGATGGGGGGTCGTGGGGCAAGCAGGGGTTCGAGGGCGAAGCCCCTGAAGAAAAATGTTGCATTGTAAATATATATTGTAATTTCGTTATAAATCTGGACCATTCATTATAAGGTCGCAGATCTGACGGTAGAATTTATGTTAGGGTTTTTTTCACTAGAAGGAAACCCTATTTAATGAGGGAAATGTGTTGTGGCTATGGATCATTGTGAATATTGTGTTATGAGATAGGAGACTGTGAGAGAAAGAAGAGGAAGTTACAATGGGTTTGTTGTAGGTTGTATCCCTTCATTTGTTGGAAAATAATAAAGGAAGGACCTAGCAATTTCTCTGGTGGACGTAGCCCACACTATGTGAACCACGTATATCTTTGTATCTATTGTATTGTGTATCTTATGTGTTTTATTTCCACATTTTTTTTATTTTATTGCTCCGTGATCCTATTTCTCTAACAATTGGTATCAAAGTGAAAGGTAACTCGCAGGAAAAGAGGGTTCCTGGTTCGAGTGGGAGCAATGGCGGAAGATGAAAAGTTTAGGGTTGAGAAATTTAATGGATAAAACTACCAGTTATGGAATATGTAGATGGAAGATTATTTATATCAGAAGGATCTATTCTTACCATTGGGTGGAATAGCAAAGAAATCGATGGCTATGAAGGACAAAGAATGGAAAATTCTTGACAGAAAGGCTCTATGAACAATATGGCTGAGCCTNGGATAATTGGTGATAGCAAAAGAAGAGAAGGTAGGTACATTGTATTTATGTACTGGAAATATTGACTCTTCTATCTCTTTAGCTTCTATAGGAGTGGATACAGCACTGTGGTATCATAGACTTGGACAGCACTGTGGTATCAAGGGGATGCATATACTTCACAAAAGAAACTTGTTGGCACATCTTAAACAAATTGATCTGGACTTCTGTGAGCATTGTGTTCATCGAAAACGGAAGAGATTCATATTTCTCAGAGTCGGAAAAGAAAAGAAGAGTGAAAGGTTAGAGCTTGTGCATACAGATGTATGGGG
Organism: Picea glauca; assembly: GCA_000966675.3. NCBI lineage: Eukaryota > Viridiplantae > Streptophyta > Pinopsida > Pinales > Pinaceae > Picea > Picea glauca. Next base: position 28,769 of record JZKD02S1641659.1, read on the forward strand.
ACCAACTCAAGTATCATCCCTTGGTGGCACTCATTATTATGTTACTTGTATTGATCATGCAACTAGAAAAACTTGGGTTTATTGCATTCGACAAAAATCTGATGTTTTTGATACATTTAAGAAATGGAAATCTTTGGTTGAGAATGAGACAGGAAAAGGGTTGAAGTGTCTCAGATCAGATAATGGAGGTGAATATTGCAGCAAGGAGTTTGATGATTATTGTTCATACCATGGGATTCGTAGAGAGAANTGTAGATATTGTTGTTTACTTAATAAACAGAGGACCTTGAAGCTCTTTGGATGGTATGATTCCAGAGGAGTCATGGACAGGTAAAATGGTAAACCATTATTTTTTGAAGACTTTCGGTTGTGAAGCATTTGTCCATATTGATAAAGAAAATAGAACAAAGCTTGAGGCAAAATCTGGGAAGTGTACCTTTATTGGATACGGTGTTAATGATTTTTTTTATCTCTTATGGGATTATGAAAATAAAAAAATCATTAGGAGTATAGATTCCATATTCAATGAGAAGGTCATGTACAAAGATCAATTGCAGGGAAAGAAACAGGAAAAAGAAAAACTAGAATACACAATGCTTGGTGAGATCACTGAAAAAGAAATTCCAAAGGAACCTGAAAATCAAAATGTACAACAACAGGAGCAAGAGGTACCTCAACATCCCGCAAGTGTTGTTATAAGACCTACCAGGTTAAGTAGACCCCATGAACGATACTCTCCTTCATTGTATTATTTATTGCTGATTGATTATGGTGAATCGGAATGTTATGAAGCGGCAATGCAGGTGGACACCAAAAAGAAGTGGGAACAAGGCATGAAAGAGGAAATGGATTCCTTGGTAAATAACCATACTTGGGACTTGGTTCAGTTGCCTACAGGAAAAAAATCATTCCAGAATAAATGGGTTTACAAGTTGAAGGAAGAAGATGGAGAAAAAAAGCAGTATAAAGCTAGACTTGTTGTAAAGGGGTTTGCACAAAAGAAAGGTATAGATTTTGATGAAATATTTTCTCATATTGTTAAAATTACTTCAATTAGGACTATTTTAAGTCTTGTGGCAGTAGAAGATTTTCATCTTGAACAGTTAGATGTAAAAACATCTTTTCTGCATGGGGATTTGGAGGAAGAGATTTATATGTAGTAGCCACAGGGGTATGAGGTCAAAGGGAAGGAGAATTTGGTATGCAGGTTGAAGAAGAGCTTGTACGGCCTAAAGCAAGCTCCAAGGTAGTGGTATTTGAATTTTGACAGGTTTATGATAGAGCAAGGTTATAGTAGATGTCATTATGATCGTTGTGTTTATTTTAAAAAGATATAAAATGGAATCTATATTATCTTGCTATTGTATGTAGATGACATGGTTGTTGCAGGGTCTAATATGTAGGATATAAATTTTCTTAAGAATAAATTAGCTAATTCATTTGCGATGAAGGATTTGGGTTATGCAAAGAAAATTATTGGTATGAGAATAACAAGAGACAGGAAAAATCACAAATTGACATTGTCTCAGGGTGTGTACATAAAGAAGGTGTTGGAGAGGTTTAGAATGTAGAATGCAAAACTAGTTAGTACACCTTTGGCCATCCATTTAAAATTAACTAAGGAAATGCATCCCAAGACATAGGAGGAGATAGAATACATGTCCAGGGTCCCTTATTCATCAGCAGTTGGCAGCTTGATGTATGCGATGGTTTGCACAAGACCAGATATTGCACATGCAGTGGAAGTTGTGAGCAAGTATATGAACAATCCGGGTAAAGAACATTGGGAGGTACTAAAGTGGATTCTCAGGTATTTGAGAGGTACTTCTACTCATGCATTATGTTTTGGAGGTTCAGACACTTTTTCTACAGGGATATGTTGATTCTGATATGACAGGTGATAAAGATAGCATGAGGAGCACCACAGGGTATGTTTTTACTATAGGTGGAACAACAGTAAGTTGAATTTTGAAACTACAAAGGTTGTTGCACTTTCAACAACAGAAGCAAAGTATGTTGTTGCTACAGAGGCTAGTAAAGAAATGATTTGGTTACAGAGGTTTATGGAGGAATTGGGAAAGAAGCAGGAGAATAGTAGGTTGTACTATGACAGTGAGATTGCCATTCATCTTATAAATATCTCAGCCTTCCATTCGAAGACTAAGCATATACAGTTGAGGTACCATTTCATACGATCCATCTTGGAAGATGGACATTTGAAGTTGGAAACGATACACACTAGCCAGAATCCTGCAGACATGTTAACAAAGGGAGTAACCAGGGACAAAATGAGTTCTTGCTCAGTTTCAGTTGGTCTTCAAGCATGAAGCTGAAGATGAGAAATTTTCTAGGTCAAAGAAGGTTCATATTCCAGCAGATACAACAGCGGTGGAGTTGTTGAGATCAATATCCAAGTGGGATATTGTTGGTTGTGGAGCCTGATTATCTTCCTGAATTAGAGGTCTTTGTTTTCAGTCGTGTTTATACCCCATGAATACTTTACACCCTAGAAGAATGTACACTCATCCATGTGAGGGAGTGTAGGAGGGGGTTACTCTCCTGCCAAGTCCGGGAGCAAGTGGGCCCCTAGAAAGGGTTCGGGGGATAGCGTTCCCCGATGGAGGTTTGGGGGCGAATCCCCCGAAGGAAAAATTTCCTTGTAAATATATATTGTAATTTCATTATAAATCTGGACCGTTCATTATAAGGTCGCATATCTGACGGTAGAAGTTATGTTAGGGTTTTTTCCCCTAGAAGGCAACCCTCTTTTCTGAAGGAAATGTATTGTGGTTATGGATCATTGCGAATATTATATTCTGAGATAGGAGATTGTGAGATAAAGAAGAGGAAGTTACAACGGGTTTGTTGTAGGTTGTATCCCTTCATTTGTTGGATAATAATAAAGGAAGGACCTGGAAATTTATCTGTTGGACGTAGCCCACGCTAGGTGAACCACGTATATTTGTGTCTCTATTTTATT
>JZKD02S1641659.1:46702-58234 GCA_000966675.3 Picea glauca
TGAGTGGCCTCGATGCTTGATGCAGCAAAGTCGATCCTGTGATCTTGGTCAATATGAGGACAACAATCTTGAGGCTGAGATTGTTTATCGCTCAGATGGGGAGTTGACTCTCGATATTCAAGGTCCCTGCTACATAGTGAGCACCTATGTACTCCTCTATCTTCATTTCTCTCCCTGATCCCCGTGATTTGAGGTTCACGACCTCACCCCTACATGATAACCCAGTCAAAAAGTAGATATCATCTACTTCAATCCTCAATGGTTTCCCATCGAGGTTGAAGCTTTCACTGTCAGGGTCCCGGTAATCCACAAGCATCACAAGAAACCTCACCTAGACCCTCATCCCTTTAAGTGCCCAAAATTTATATTAGCCACATCTTTTCAAGGCCATTTGGGCCCCCAGATCTCTATCCACAGTATCATCTACCTCCTCATGCTCCCTTTCCCTCCATTCTAGTACCATCCTGCCAGATAAAAGTCAAAATTTGAGTTAGCAACCATAGAATTTTTTTATTACTGACTTCTACACGAGTTGCTTCATTTACAGTCGTGTATAGGGCTGAGTATACACGACCTTTGATTTTCACAGTCGTGTATAACCTCACGTATAGGCGACCCGATGAATGATAGCCCGCATACACCTAGTTAACCATTTTGTGCCCTAATTTACTCAAAACTTGAAACCTACTTTAAAAATTTAATCATCTAGAAAGGAAGAGGAGGGTAAGAGGAGTTATCTGGTCTAGACAGTTTCTTATTTCATCGCTTCATGCATCCAATTTTCACTATTTGGGTAAAAAATCAAATTGACATAGTAATTTTTGGTTTTGATACTATTTATAACAGTTTTTACCCACTTTCTATAGTTTTGAGTCATTTTTTCGCGTAATGGACTAATACACAAGTGGATTGAATTGGTTTTTTGTAGTTTTCTCCAGGGATTCTTGCGAATTTCTACGTTATGTTGGTCGTTCATAACCACGGGCGGGTATTTTCACTACCTAGCATATAGGATAGGTATCCAATCCATCATGCACTTCTACATCGTTCTATAACTTTCACTTTTATGCCTTAGGTACGAACCCATTTGTTGCGACACAGAACCTTCCATCTACTATAAGTGGTGTCGTTATCAAGTGGTAGAGACTTACCAAACACGGGTGTCCTAGTTAGATCCTTTTCTTCATTTGGTGCCCATGCAAAGTTTTTTTCATAGGTTCGGGAGTCCTGTATAATCCAATACATGACTTTAGGATGAGCCTCATTTCTCACTCATAAACATATTTCCTTTCAATTGGAGGACTCCCAACCGAGTTTAATTTAAGCCCTTTTCCAACTCAACTTCAAAAAGTGAAAAGATTGTCGAGTGAACTTGTCTCTTTCACACTCGTAAATTTGATCTGAAAGGATGTCTATTTGGCACATGTTTATCCCTTTTTCACACCAAGTAGACTAAATGTCATGAAAAAAGACATTTTTTCGTGTTAAGTTGTGATTGCATCTCATGCCCTTGCTTGCATTTTTAAGCCTATAGTCGGTTATCGCTTTGTGTTATAAACCGTTTTTCTCAGCAGTTTTGCATCCTCAACCAAGCAAAGTCTCATTTATATCCTTCACAATTTGACACCCTGTACCTAGGAGGGAACATTCCTTCGAGTGTCCATCTTCCGCATACATCTCTTTGCATTGAGCATAGGTATGTTCCACTCAGGAACTAGTTTTTCTTACTTGTGACACTCGTTTCCTCATCTGTATCATATCATTCATTTGTCTATGAAAAAACCAACAAACAAAAAAAATTGGGCAGGAAGGGAGTATTATCTTATATTGGCAGCAGTCATGTCGCCTTTGAATAGAGCACAAAGTTATTGAGTCCATTTATCATTTTAATTTTGGGATTAACATGGCCTTAGGAAGTTGAGCTCGTTACAGAGAGTTTTCTCCCTCGAATGGTTACTCTTCCAATCCCTATGGAGAACCTGATTGATGCATCTTCATCTCATGGTTTCATCATTGAGTCTATGATGTTGGAGTCTTCCATATGTCTCATGCTCTTGTTCAAAGGAATTCTATCAACCTATGTCAGTCATTCCTCGGAACTCTTGACTTTGCATGTCGGCCATAACCTCAGTTTGTCCCAGAGTCACATGATACTGTAGTTTTATCATGCACCTTGGTCCTACTTCCATCATTGATAGGTAACCTTGAACCCAGCAGCCGACATTTCATCATTGGTCGTTGACTAGGTGGTTTCCCTTGTGTTCAATGGAAAGAAATCTATTCACACATTGAGATTCGTCCAGTGTCTTGGATTCCATTAGCCTTATTGGTTGTTTCCTCTCCTTTATCAACATTTTTCCTCATTGGTTTCTATTCAGAGGGTCTATTTCATGTACCGCTTGCTCTTGGCACACACAAAAGATGCACAAGGTCGTTGGTTCATGAACATGTTCTTCGTCTGATTTCCTTCAAATCATGAAGCTCCTGCTTTGTAACTCGTGCTGACTAATAAGATATGCCTTAATGCTCTCCTTTTAGCGGGTCTCCTTCCATCGACTACAGCTCATCTATTCTAGAAATGGGACCTAGAGTATTATGAGTACCTTGAGGCTTGTAGTCATTAGTGGCAGGTTCTCTCGCCATAGACAGTTGGGAATACATCAATGTCTCATGATCGATGGATTCTTCAGGTGTTCAACCCCAACTTCGTTATTCACACTTGTAAGAATCTACTCGGTGCCTTGATACCTACTTTCATTATCGGTAGGTTGTCTCGCATTTGTTAACGGTATACCTCAATGATCGGTAATCAAATGATGTCTCGTTGTGTTCGACCTCAACTCCTTTATTCACGTGATGTAGAATTGCACCCTTGGTGGATTGTGTAGAAGACTTGAAGACATCAGTATGTGGTCGCAACTTTCCTAAGTTGTTGCTTCATTTTCATTGGACCAGTACCTATATGACTTCAGTGATCATGGGAGATCAGATTGTACTCCATTGTATACAGATATCTTCAGATTGATTTTGAGACTGGTTCTACTAGTCCTTGTTTGTGACTATGACAGCTTTTGGCATGTAACCGCATTTGTATTTTCCTATTCATGCCCACATACAGTTGTTTGGTATATTTTCACATGGATCTGCAGTGTAATTCTATTGGCAAATTTTTATGCAAAGTCAGTGCAAAATGTAATGAGCAACTAGTTCTTCCAGTTGGTTCCCCATCACTCCACTTATGGGTTGTTTATAATGTATATTGACCATCATAGATACTCCTCTGACCTCACACATTAGGGGCATCTGTTATAGCAAGATTTGCCTCACCCTATACAATATTGTACATAAGGCCTTTTTCCATTTCCCTATGCAGACTTATCATCCATGTTTATAAATTCCAGGGAAAAAAATACATATTTTTCCACATGTATACACCTTTCCTACTATACAGCATGTGTATATGCAGGTTGCTCCACTACAGCCCGTGTACAGCGAGATTTGTGCCCAAAAATGAAAATTAATGTCGGGTTTCCATGTCACGACAGGAGATCTATGATCCTTGGCCTTCCATATATTGGAAACATTCCGACTCATCCCTTCAGTTCCATTTGAAGGCTATAAATAGGGCAATTCTGAGCTATGGAAAAGAGGAGAAAGAATAAAATTTTGAGAGCAAAGTTACTCTGGAGAAATTATTTACTTCATATTGAGTCTGCATCCCTTTGTCCTTTAATCATGAACAACATGTTCAAACCCCAAGTTCTTCCCTTATTGATTGAGAACCTCATTGTTTCTCTATTCTGAGTTTGCCTTTGGTGGAGGATTGAATTGGTGGAGGCCCAGCTGGAAGGAACTTAGTTTCTCAGTTATGAACCATACCGACACAGAAGTCTGTAACATTTTCACTTATGTTGATCATATATTAATAGAAATACTATTTTCTCGTCTAATTGATATCTTGCAAATATTTGAATTATTATTCCATGGGCGTATTTGTCATGTTTATTAATGGATTATGCTATTGAATGTGATAATATAATTTATTATCACCATATGCTTGCTTTGCTTGGTTGTTGAGGACTAGTTGTAGGTATATTGCTTCGAGTCAAGTGCTCAACGATGGACTTCATAGAACATCTGGACCAGGTAGGCCTTTTTATCTTGTCTTACTAGCATATTTATTTATATAGAATACTTGAGAATAGAGTTGATTTCTGCAGTCATTTCCGTCTTTTGTGGTTTACCCTAGCCATAGAGAGATTTTACTCGTAATAGAATATTGTATTATTTATTGTTGATTGATTCTAGTGAACCAGAATGTTACGAAGAGGAAATGTAGGTAGACACCAAAAAGAAGTGGTAGCAAGGCATGAAAGAGGAAATGGATTCCTTGGTAAATAACCATACTTGGGACTTGGTTAAGTTGCATGCAAGAAAAAGAGCATTGCAAAATAAATGGGTTTACAAGTCAAAGGAAGAAGATGGAGAAAAAAAGCGGTACAAGGATAGACCTGTTGTAAAGGGGTTTGCACAAAAGAAAGGTATAGATTTTGATGAAATATTTTTTCCGATTGTTAAAATGACTTCAATTAGGACTATTTTAAGTCTTGTGGCAGTAGAAGATTTGTTGGGGGGTTCGGGGGAGAAGCCCCCAAAAGAAAAATTGCCTTGTAAATATATATTGTAATTTCATTATAAATCTAGACCATTATATATTCGGGGTTAGGGTTCTTTTCCCTAAAAGGCAACCCTCTTTTATGAGGGAAATGTATTAAGGCTATGGATAATTGTGACTATTTTATTATGAGATAGGATACTGTGAGAGAAAGAAGAGGAAGTTATAGCGGGTTTGTTGTAGGTTGTATCCCTTCATTTGTTGGATAATAATAAAGGAAGGACCTGACAATTTCTCTGGTGGACGTAGGCCACACTGGGTGAACCACGTATATTTGTGTCTCTATTGTATTATGTATCTTTTGTGTTTTATTTTCGCATTTGTTTTATTTTATTGATCCGCGATCTTCTTTTTCCAACAACTGATATCAGAGAAAAAGGTAACTCGCAGGAAAAGAGGGTTCCTGGTTCGAGTGGAAGCAATGGCAGAAGATGGAAAGTTTCAGGTCGAGAAATTTAATGTCCAAAACTACCAGTTATGGAAGATGCAGATGGAATATTATTTATATTAGAAGGATATATTCCTACCATTGGACGGAATAGAAAAGAAGTTGGTTGCTATGAAGGACGAAGAATGGGAGATTCCTGACAGAAAGGCTCTAGGAACGATACGGCTGAGCTTGGCAGCGTCAGTGGCTTTCAATATTTCAAAAGAAAAGACAACGAAGGATTTGATGGACGCATTGACTAAATTGTATGAAAAATCATCGACGTCCAATAAGGTATTTCTAATGAAGATATTATTTAATATGAAGATGTCAGAAGGTGGGTTTGTTGCAGATCATTTAAATGAATTTAATACGGTTACTAATCAACTAAGTTCTGTAAAAGTGGACTTTGATGATGAGGTCAGGGCTATTCTAATATTGTGCTCATTGCCAAAGAGCTGGAACGGCTTGGTCATGGTTGTAAGTACCTCTGTCTCTGGTTCAAATACTTTAAAATTTGATGATGTTGTTGGTGTTATCCTTAGTGAGGAAATGTGATGGAAAAGCACAGGTGAGACATCAGGTAATGCGTTAAACATGGAGAACTGAGGAAGACAAAAGGATTGAGGAAAGAGCCCACATAACTGCATGAATTCTAGGAAGGGTGGATCCAAATCCAGACTTGGAAAGATAGAGTGTTGGAATTGTGGGAAGAAATGACATATGAAGAAAGACTGTAGAGCTCCAAAGAAATAAAGAGATGGACAGTAGGAGCAAATCAAGAAGCAATTGTAACAGGTGATGTGTTACAAGATTCTTTGATTATTTATGTAGATAATATTTATGAGTCTTGGGTGGTAGATTCAGGGGCTTCATTTCATGCCACACCCCATATGAAACATTTTCTAGATTATGTTCAAGGTTATTTTGGACAAGATCATTTGGGTAATGATGCACCATGCAAAATTGTTGGAACGAGAAAGGTAAAAATAATGCAAAGCAGTGGAAACCAATGGTTGTTGAAGAGGTAAGACATGTTCTAGATCTAAGGAAAAATACAATTTCAATAGGACAGTTGGCAAGTGAAGGTTGTATATTTGTATTTATAGATAAGGTGTGGAAGGTCACCAAAGGATCATTGGTGATAGCAAAAGGAGAAAAGGTAGGTACATTGTATTTATTTACTGGTAACACTGACTCTTCTATCTCTTTAGATTCTACAGGAGTGGATACAGCACTATGGCATCATAGGCTTGGACACGTGAGTGAGAAGGGGATGCAGATACTTCATAAAAGAAACTTGTTGCCATATCTTAAATAAATTGATTTGGACTTATGAGAGCCTTCTGTTTATGGAAAACGAAAGAGATTCAGATTTCTCAGAGTTGGAAAAGAAAAGAAGAGTGAAAGGTTAGATCTTGTGCATACAGATGTATGGGGACCAGCTCATGTGTCATCCCTTGGTGGCTCTCGTTATTATGTTACTTTTATTGATCATGCAACTAGAAAAACTTGGGTTTATTGCATTCGACAAAAATCTGATGTTTTTTATACTTTTAAGAAATGAAAAGCTTTGGTTGAGAATGAGACAGGAAAAGGGTTGAAGTGTCTTAGATCAGATAATGGAGATGAATATTCCAGCAAAGAGTTTGGTGATTATTGTTTATACCATGGGATTCGTAGAGAAAATATAGTTCCAAGAACACCACAAGAAAATGGTGTGTCAAAAAGGATGAACAGGACAATCATGGAGCGTGAAAGGAGTATGAGATTGCATGCTGGTTTACCCTTACAATTCTGGGCAGATGTTGTAGATATTGTTGTTTACTAAATAAATAGAGGACCTTCAAGCTCTTTGGATGGTAGAATTCTAGAGGAGGCATGGACAGCTAAAAAGGTAAACTATTCCCTTTTGAAGACTTTTGGTTATGAAGCATTTGTCCATATTGATAAAGAAAATAGAACAAAGCTTGAGGCAAAATCCAAGAAGTGTACCCTTATTGGATACGGTGCTAATGATTTTGGTTATCGCTTATGGGATTATGAAAATAAAAAAAATCATTAGGACTAGAGATGTCATATTCAATGAGAAGGTCATGTACAAAGATCAGTTGTAGGGAAATAAACAGGAAAAAGAAAAACCAGAATACACAGTGCTTGATGAGATCACTGAAAAAGAAATTCCAAAGGAACCAGAAAATCAAAATGTACAAAAACAGGAGCAATAGGTACCTCAAACTCCTGCAAGTGTTGTTAGAAGATCTACCAGGTTAAGTAGACCGCTGAACAATACTCTCCTTCATTGTATTATTTATTGTTGATTGATTATGATGAACCAGAATGTTATGAAGAGGCAATGCAGGTAGACACCAAAATGAAGTGGGAGCAAGGCATGAAAGAGGAAATGGATTCCTTTGTAAATAACCATACTTGGGACTTGGTTCATTTGCCTACAGCAAAAAGAGCATTGCAGAATAAATGGGTTTACAAGTTGAAGGAAGAAGATGGAGAAAAAAAGAAGCACAAGGATAGATTTTTTGTACAGGGGCTTGCACAAAAGAAAGGTATATATTTTGATGAAATATCTTCTCTTGTTGTTAAAATGACTTCAATTATGACTATTTTAAGTCTTGTGGTAGTAGAATATTTGCATCTTGAACAATTAGATGTAAAAACATCTTTTCTCCATGGGGATTTGGAGGAAGAGATTTATATGTAGCAGCCATGGGAGTATGAGGTCAAAGGGGATGAGAACTTGGTATGCAGGTTAAATAAAAGCTTGTATGGCCTAAAGAAAGCTCCAAGGTAGTGGTATTTGAAGTTTGACAGGTTTATGACATAACAAGGTTATAGTAGATGTCATTCTGATCACTGTGTTTATTTTAAAAAGCTATAAAATGGAAGCTATATCATCTTGCTATTATATGTAGATGACATGCTTGTTGCAGGGTCTAATATGCAGGATATAAATGTACTCATGAATAAATTAGCTAATTCATTTGCAATGAAGGATTTGGGTGCTACAAAGAAAATCCTTGGTATGAGAATAACAAGAGACAGGAAAAATCGCAAATTGGCATTGTCTCAGGGTGAGTACATAGAGAAGGTGTTGGAGAGGCTTAGAATGTAGAATGCAAAACTAGTTTGTACACCTTTAGCCAGCCATTTCAATTTAACTAAGGAAATGTGTCCCAAGACATGGGAGGAGATAGAATGCATGTCCAAGGTCCCTTATTCATCAGCAGTTGGCAGCTTGATGTATGTGATGGTTTGCACACGACCAGATATTGCACATGCAGTGGGAGTTGTGAGCAGGTATATGAGCAATTCAGGTAAAGAACATTGGGAGGCAGTAAAGTGGATTCTCAGGTATTTAAGAGGTATTGCTACTCATGCATTATGTTTTGGAGGTTCAGACACTTTTCTACAAGGATACGTTGATTCAGATATGGCAGGTGATAAAGATTACAGGAGGAGCACCACAGGGTATGTTTTTACTATAGGTGGAAGAGAAGTAAGTTGGATTTTGAAACTACAAAAGGTTGTTTCACTTTCAACAATAGAAGCAGAGTATGTTGCTTCTCCAGAGGCTAATAAAGAAATGATTTGGTTATAGAGGTTTATGGAGGAATTGGGAAAGAAGCAGGAGAATAGCAAGTTGTATTGTGACAGTGAGATCAGTGTCATTCATCTTGCAAAGATCTCAGCCTTCCATTTGAAGACTAATCATATATAATTGAGGTACCATTTCATATGATCCGTCTTGAAAGATGGACATTTGAAGTTGGAAAAGATACACACTAGCCAGAATCCTACAGACATGTTAACAAAAGGAGTAACCAGGGAGAAACTAAGTTCTTGCTCAGTTTTTGTTGGTCTTCAAGCATGAAGGTGAAGATGAGAACTTTGTTGAGTCCAAGAAGATTCATATTCCAGTAGATACAACAGTGGTGGAGTTGTTGAAATCAGTCTCCAAGTGGGAGATTGTTGGTTGTGGAGCCTGATTATCTTCTTGATTCAAAGGTCTTTGTTTTCAGTTGTATTTATACCCCATGAAGACTTTAAACCCCATAATAATGCACACTCATCCACGTGRGGGAGTGCAGRGGGGGGTTACCCCCCTRCGGGGGTTCGGGGTTGAAGCCCCTGAAGGAAAAATTGCTTTGTAAATRTATATTRTAATTTCATTATAAATCTATACCATTCATTATAAGGTCATAGATSTGACGRTAGAAGTTATGTTAGGGTTTTTTCCCTAGAAGGCCTCCCTCTTTTATGAGGGAAATGTATTACGGCTATGGATCATTGCGAATATTGTATTCTGAGTTAGGAGACTGTGAGARAAAGAAGAGGAAGCTACAGTGGGTTTGTTGTAGGTTGTATCCCTTCATTTGTTGGATAATAATAAAGGAAGGACCTGGAAATTTCTCTGGTGGACATAGCCCAAGCTAGGTGAACCACATATATCTGTGTCTCTATTATATTGTGTATCTTTTGTGTTTTATTTCCTCATTTATTTTATTTTATTGCTCCGCAATCCTTTTTTTCTAACAATTATTGGGGGCGCACTGGTGTGCTTTGTTATTGGGGGAGCACTGGTGCACTTTCTTATTAGGGAAGTATTGGTGCACTTTGTTATTATGGAACACTCTGATGCATTTTAGTTCTTATTAAATAAAAAATAATATTTTAATATTTTATATTAACAGTGTGTTGTGACCGCAACAACCTCCCTTTACTTTCTCTTTTACAAGCTAAAGCAAAGGGGCCCCCTACTAAAATTTCAATCCTATTTCCTAATCCTCTATTGCTTGAGCCTATTGTTATCTCTTTTCCTACATTGAGGGAGTTGASGGTTTTATCTTGAATGATGACTATCTTTGATGGGTGTTGGTTATTTCTTTTGATCTGATAATTTCAAATGTCTTCATGTTGTCTCTTGACCTATGACGTTTTTGTTGACATTTRTATGACGGAATTGATGTGTCATCTTCTGRCCATTTGTTGATTCCTAAGTGTMTGATGATCTGATGTGGTTGCACATGGTTTGTTCTATTGCATGTCCTGATTGGCTAAATCAAATTATGTGTCTTTYTGTTGGCATRTATGTGCTTCATGTTTTCATCTTTATGATTTAGCATGCAGATTATACTCACTTATTTCTAACTCTAAGTATAAATCGCATACTAGATGATCCTTCTTTTGAGTTGAGACTTGGCACATGTAGTTTCAGGACACTCATATATAGTTACCTTATTATTGTTGAATAAACCCAACACTCTTTTATAAATTGATTTGGAGGGAATATGTTTATTTCCATATGCTTTGGGGGGTATGTTATATTATTTATTTATGTTTTGTTTTATTTTATTTTTTTATTGTATTTTTTTTTCATTTTTTTTTCATTTTTTTTCATTTTTTTTATTTGAATTTTTCATTTTATTAATTCTATTTTTTATTTTATGTGGATCTCTTGATCCGAATCAATGATCAGATTTAAGGCTCCAATATCTGGAATGCATATTGGTGCAACCGTCCCCTCATACAAAAATATGCTTTCAGGGAAATTCGAAATGGAGAGATGTCCTTATTTTGGCAAGACTCATGGCAGCAATTGCCACCTTTGCACTCAATGGAAGAACTACGCCCCCTCCACCAGCAAATGAAAATCAGGAATCCAATTCATGTAAAGGACTTATGGAAGGAAAATCCTCAACACCACCCCTGGTGCATATGGACGACTCAACTTCATGAACTCAACATACCAGAGTACAGTAATACATAACCCTCGTGTGAAATAGCCTCGCAGCGGAAGATTCATATTAGTGAAGGACCAGACATTCTTAGGTGGGGACACTCGCCAAAGGAAAAATTCTCGGTAAAGGAATCCTACTACCTTCACAAAAACTACCACATGTTTCCAAAAGAGCACATCTGGAGCACCATTTGGAATTACAAATTTTGGCCGAAAATCTCAATTTTCCTCTAGCTAATGGCCCAGAATCGCATACTCACCTAGTATCTTCGATATGCCTTCTTTGTCGGCAACAAGAGAAAAAAATGGAGCACATTATAAATCAATTCCCTCATAGTGGAGCAATCTGGGAAATGGCAATGCAAATAATGTGTCACTCCTACATAAATAGAGACAGCATTGTCAACACTATCGAAAATTGGGGATTGAACACTTATCAGAGCCCAATTTTAGATCACATATGGCAACTGATACCAAGATTTATCGTTTGGAAAATCTAGAAAGAGAAAAACAAAATAATTTTCCACTCCCATTCCTCTTCCCCCCTCACTACCTGGGCAAAGATCCTTACTCTCTTTCAGGAAACCATTAGAGTTGGACATTGGACACAGGAAGATCTTCAGTGCAATCTTCCATAAAGTCTCATCCTCTCATCATGGCAATTGAATATCCTTG